>JBBMOE010000072.1:103194-136126 GCA_037975065.1 Chaetodon trifasciatus
TCTTTTGAAGAGTTAAATGAGACAGCTAGCTACACCAACAGTCCTTATATTAACCTAAACTAATTGTCTCTAGCATTACACTTAGTACACAGAGTGAGTGGCAGTGTTGTAAAGTTGCAAGCACATTTACTCAAGTATGGTACATTTTACAGTACCACTACATTTATTTGATAGTTATAGTTACCAGTTACTTTGCAGATTACATACAAAACCTATAAATATATGATGGATTGACACCACTTAACTGTTTATAAAGTAGCAAACATGAGCTCAACCTCAGCCACCTATAACAGTAAAAAGCTGCTCTAATTATACAACATTTGATAATCTAGCATTGATAGCAGCACTTCTACTCTACTCTCCTACCATAAAGAGTACTTTTATTTTTGATTATTATGCACAGTTTGCTGATAATACTTATAAACAATTACTTGACAAGGATTTGGAATGCAGGACATTAAGTTGTAATGTAGTATTTTTACATTACGAGGAGGTGATACCTTTTCTTCAATAAAGGATCTTAATACTTCACTACTGTGAGAGTGGAATTGATCTTTTTCTCTAACTCTCAGTACAGCAACAGTATTACCAGCTATAATCAGAGGGCACCCATAGCCTAAACTGAAGCCAATGACAAACATGGTTGACTTGGACATGTGGGAGAAGACCATGGGGGAATTCCAGGTAGGAGGTTCAATAAACTCTGAGTCTATCCCTGAACTCTGAGTTGACTTACTCTGAGATGGGAAACTCTGAGTATCCAGTTCCAGAACAGCTGATCTGGGTTAGTTCAATCAACTCTGAGTATGTTCACCTTGAGTTGCATGCCTGCACAACCACTATAAAAAGCCATCATCAATGGAGCCCTGATACCACGAGTCACCATGACAACTGAAAAAAAAAGATCAGGTTATTTTACCCCGATGGAGTTGGATGTCTTATTGCAGGCCTATGGGTTGTATGAGCACATATTTCAGCGTAAATGTATCACCACTGCAGCAGCAAAGGAGAGAGAAACGGCATGGGAGAAAATTGCTACCTGAGTAAATGCGTAAGTTTGAATGTACTATTCCATTGACTTTACATTTAACCATACTTAAGATCGTAACATACAGTTATGAATATACATAGGAATAAAATCTGATTTTCATTCAGGTGCAATCCAACAGGGGAGAACTGAACTTGGAAGCAGCTAAAAATGAAATATAACAACATCATTCAAAAAGGTAAGGCATATTTTGCTAGGCCATGATTGTAACTCACTTTGATTTTAATTTTTTTTTTTTTTAAATTGACTTAGGCTATTAAACAAAGTAAATATTAATTCAGTGGGTACTTCAAGTAGTAATTTAAACCCATAATAAAATTTTGTTTTAACACGTCATCTCACTTAATACCCCACTAAGTAGATTAATATTTGATACAATGTTTACACTTTTTTATTTTATACGTATTGAAGTCATTTAAAATGTGACCATGTGTAGACAAACACTCAATAAAATACTAGTTTAAAAAAAGATTAACATTTGAGTTCTGCTCAGCCAACAGAAAGAAGGCAGAGGCCCGAAAAACAGGTGGAGGGCCACCTCCACCACCTCTGACAGAGGCTAAGGAGCTGGCCCTCAGCCAAAACCCTGACTGACCGATGGCTGAAGGCATCCCCGGGGGAAGCTTATCTGAGCCTGTCGCCCCCAGGACACAAGTGTCTACATCAGATGCAAGTATACACTTGTGTCTTTTTAAAAAATGAGACTTATATATAAAACTCCTTATATATAAAACTATATAAAATCTCCGCCCCTCAACAGTTGTGGATGGTATCATCTGCCCTGTTCAGCCTCCTACTACTGAAACACTTGAGCACCCTGCAGCTGTAAGTATTCCATACTCAGATCTTGCGTCAGATGGTAGTTCAAAGTATTCTGAAACAGTATTTTTCCTGCATCACAGGATGATGATGATGATGATGATGATGATGATGATGATGATGATGATGATGAAACGCTGTCTGCTACCACAGGGAGCGATCTACAGAGGCCTACTGAAGTGGGGCTTAATATTATGTATAGCTACTGGTGGTGCTCTACCCATTCACATTCCTTTACATTCTTGAGTGGAATTTGGAGTTTGACATGTACACTGAAGTGATGAGCATAGATAATGGACAAACAACTAGCACATTCTTGTCCTTCGACAGAACAAGGCTGGGCATCAGCAGGAGGAGGGTCCATCAACCTTCACAGCGCAGCTTGACACAGTGAGATTTTCGGTCAATACCGTTTTAAATCTGTATGTAGAACTGTAGAATTTAAATGTCGTCCATATGTTTCCCAGCTCCAGTGAAGGAGTTGTATAGAGTCCACCTCATGAAGAGTGAAAAAAGTGAAAAGGAAATGGTCTATCTGGATCGCCAGATTAGAAAAACAGACCTTGAAATTTTATTACTGGAACGCCATTTGAGGTGAAATATGTTTTTGGAACTATAATACAAATCCTTACTGCTGCTTTTGTACTTTTAGGGAATGAAGAAGACCAAATCACATGTGAATTTGTCTTTATTTGACTGTTTTAATCCACAGTAATTTCTGCTGATTAGGTCCCTTACAGCCCTTCCATCCTGGACCTCTGCAGGTTCGATGGGATGGTCCTCAGGGTCATTAATTTGTAAGGCAGGATGTTGCTCTCCTCTAATAGTTGAAATGTTATAGAGAACAACACATGCCAATCACATGCCTTCTCTAGGGTGACCCTGAGCTCACGCAGGCACTGGAACCAGGTTTTGAGTATGCCTATGGCCATCTCAACCCGGGCCCTTGTCCTGCTGTGAGCCACATTGAAAAGTTGTTGGGGCCCCGACTCAGGGTCAGGGTAAGGGGTCAACAGAGTGGACTGGCATGGATAGCCTCGACCCCCCAGTATGTAGCCATGAAACACTCCTGTAATTATAGTGGACACATTTGAGTGCATTAAAAAGGGAGACAAAGAACATTTGTAGGTTTTAGCTTCCTTACCACGTGCAAATCTGTTGCTCAGACTACACTCCCGGTAGATCCGGGAGTCACGTACAGAGCCAGGCCACTTGGCTTCTACATTTGTAATGATGTAGGCTGCATCACATATGATCTTCACAGTGCAGAGGATGACATGAGTTACAGTGTATTGCAATGTATACATTTTCATGTACATAATTTTTAGGATGGTAAGTCATAATCCTGAACATTGATGCTGTGAAAGGGTTTTCTATTCACATAGTGTAGTTTAATTTTTCTAGCAGACGAGATGACTTGAGAAACAGATGTATAATTTTTTCCTACGCAGACATGTGATGACTTGACAAACATCTGTGTCAGCTGTCGTGTTGTGATGTAAGCAGAGCACTGATGACCAGAGAAACGGCTGTGGCAACAATCCTGCAGTGCTATTGTGCTGAGCACTGAGCAGAGGCATGGTGGTACTCATACGCATGCTTCCTGGGACTTTCCTATGATTCGTGTGCAGGTGTCTTGGCAACTGCTTCTCTGATCAGCTGCCAAAAGATTACCTAATGGTGTATCACAACATAACTACTGGACAGTACTTAAGAGGACGCCCCAGAGACGTGATTAAAAAAAAAAAAAGCTGAATAAAAGACAACGCCCAGATCATCTATGACCAGAACACTTCTGGTTCATCTTGTGTGTACTCGAACCTGTTCTCCTTTTCTGCCAACACTGAAGTCATTGCTTCCAGACTTTCTGACTCCTGCTGATTTTTACTGAACACAAGAAGATTTTTTCTGAACAATTGAACACGCTTATAACTTTGATTTTGTGGCTTGGAACTTCAGTTTCAATACACCACAATAGTCCCCTTCATTTTCTGCAGGCGCAGTAATAGGAATTTGTGTCCCATCTATGCACCCTATCACATTTGGAAGCCCTGCAAAATGACAGCTAATGAAGCTACTGAACCCACTCTAAGGTCGCAGCAGAATGTATATCATAATTTAAAATAATAGAATATATGATTTCTACATCAGTCACCTGCAATCCTGTGGAATTCCTCTTTGATGTTTCTTACAGGTTTGTGTCCGGGGAACACTACCATCATTGGTAACTGGCATTTCAGTGCGAGGGTTACTTTCCTCACAGATCTACACACTGTTGCCTTTCCAAAGTGCTCTGCATCCCCAATGTTGTACAAAAAACTGCTGTTTGCAAGAAAACGTAGTGCTATGCATAAAATTTGCTGCGATGTGAGTGCACGTCCGCGGTGTGTGAGGTTGGTGATGTATGGTCGGAGGATGTTATCGCGATAAATTATACCATTTGATGAAAAGCCGTAGTGTTTGAACAGATATTCCTCTGGAAATGACAGGACATCTAATCTGGGTCAGAAGACTCTCTCGCGATGTAAAGCACTTTGAATCAGTTGGGCTTCGATATCAATCGGATTGGGAATGAATGGGCAATCCATGTCTAACAGCTTTCTTCATGTGGGAGGAGGCAGGTAGAAACTCAGTGTTACTTATAGTAAACCTGCCAGTGAGCAGGTTATGTTCACAGAGTCTGTTACCATGGTGACTGACTCAGAGTTTCAGTTACCTCTCTTTCTGGAACGGACACCCTCATCTCAGGGTTAACTTACTCACATAACCTGCTTTCTGGAATACCCCCAATGACTGTCCCGTAAAAGAGCAGAAGACCTGACACAAGCATCCAAAAGAATAGAGCAAGGTAGAAAAAGTGCATAAAAAATGTTGCTGTGCTGCATGGTGGAACTGGAGCTTCATAGTCCTCCTCTGGGTTTTCAAGGGGGTTCTTTGAGAGGCACCAATGATGAAACAGATATCAGCAATCAACAGAGATAGGGTGATGGAAACATGACAGGGTGATGGAAACATGACACATAAAAGCAATGCCATTTCTGGTAATGGCTTTCCAAACATATCCTTCAATAATGAGACATATAACTTGGCTTGCAAGAGATATCCCAACTCCAACATAAGTGATCACATCCAAGGCATCTTTCAGTTCTGCAGGGACGCCCATTGCCATCAGAACTGAGAATACACCCCACATCATCCCAAGCACCCAGATTATCAAAGAGAGTGAAGTTCCAGAAGACGCACTGTGGGTTTAGTGACAGGGAGTTGTTTAGCTTGTCGTAGCTCAAGGTGACATTCTGAATTGTTGCGTTTATTTGGACTAATACCACAGCAGTGTTGATGGCATGATCATTGACAGTTTCATTGCTGGTGCTGTTGAGGAGGCTGGCATCAAAGCTGGAGTTCCGTGACTGCATAACATTATTTAGGGTGGGGAAGGTGATGGTGGTGATAAAGATGTTACTAATAGTGGTGTTTGGAATGTCTATGGTGATTCTGGAGTTCAGCTCTGCTGTGAAGGAGTTGTCAAACTTAGTCTGGTTGAGCAGGATCCGCGGAGTTGTAATTTCAAACTCCCCAAGCAACTCCTTGGAAATATTCTCCAGTGAATTTAGTAACCCTGAGCTCGCACTGTGGGTTTCATTGGCATTCAAAACTGCTCAGGACTCCCTTGCATCATCACCAATGATTACATCAATTGTTGTAAGTACATTCTATAGATGGAGAGACATTTCATTGGGAGGGGAGAACCTTAATAGAAAGTCTAAAAGTACATTTATTGACATAAACACATATATAAATGGTTACAGATACTTCATCTATCCCCTGTGGGAAATTCTAGCGTAAGTCTTATTCACAGAGGGGAAGGTTTAGCCTACCTGCATGACAGGTTCACCGACAGCAGTGGAAACATTTGAAATGGTGTTTAGGATCTCAACGATAGCTGATGTAGTTGCAGATGAATTTGCAATTTCTGCTCTGTTTTCCTGGACAGTTTTATTCAGATTTGCTGATTGTGGCACTTCCTCCATAATCAAATCCTGAAAAAATTAAGCATTAAAAGCACAAAAGCTTTCTCTGTGGCCACTAGAAACCGTTGCAGACAGCGACTGTGCACCTTACCAGTCACATACATACAGGTCAAGCTAAAAGAATGTGCTGGTATTTGTAATGTCTTGACCAAGTTTTTTGGCCCCAGTCACAGTTACCCGATTCTGTTACTTGTTCAGTTACCTGGGTTCTGTGGGATTCATGTATTGATCTGTGTTACAGACACAGGTTAGGTCTTTCTTTCCTTTCTATCTTTTTGTTTGGAGCTGGTTGTGTTTCCATGTGATGCGCAGCTGTTACCATGGTTACTGTGATGTCACCTCCAGTCAAGTCGGTTGGCCCGAACTGGTGATTGCTTATCTGACACACATGGAAGATGCTGCAGGAGTGACTGAATTGACACACACCCAACGGACATCAGAGCTCGACACACTTCGCTGAACAACTAGCTTCTCCGAAGCGTTTTCCACAGTGAAGACGGTCGTTTAGTTTTTAAGCTTTGAAGCGCCATGGACACCTCACCACCTGCTTCCACAGATCCATCTCTCTCTCTCACCCTCCTGACTCCTGACTTTGTCAGCACAATGGGGCTGGTCCACTCAGGAGAGCGGAGAGCGGGCTGTTTGAAAATGGAGAGAGGACACGAAAGCCGAACAGCTGGAACCACCATCAGACTGGTAGGTATAGCTGTGCCCCTCACTCACCTCTGTTTACCAGCCAGCTCTATGTTTGCCTTTCTTTTCCTTTTCTTTACACTGTGGTGTGACAGATTTTACATCTTGCTGTCTTCTCATCATAACAAGTTGGGGGCTCGGGTCTGGGATATGAACTGAGTAGGGAGGCTATAAGGAAGCTAACGGAATTAGCAACCTCATTAGCCGAACAGCTAGTTAGCTACTCATATATCGTAGTGGGATGAGAAAGATCTCAGAAGCCACATTAGCCTAGATTCTGGCATGGCAGGGAGAAATGTTTCTGGCTTTAAGAAATTTTGTGACCGACCCCATCAAGTCCGAGCATGTATCCCCTCCTCCTCCTGAGTCAAAAAGAGTTGAGCGAGCTCCTCGAACTGAAGTGTATTGCTTCTACTATAAGAAACCCAGCCACACAAAGTCAGTTTGCCGTAAGTTACAGAGGAAGGAACCTAAGCCTGTAGCCTGTGGAGGTGTTCAGCCCCAAGTACTGGAAACCACTGAGTTTGTTGATCCGTCTGAGGAAGAAGTACTGAAAGGCTTCAAGGGTTTTGTGTCTCAAGGTGCAGTTGCAGTGTCAGAGGATGGCCAAGATGTCCCAGTTAAGGTGCTTAGGGACTTTGGAGAATCACATTCACTACATTCAAGAGGAGTGTTGAAGTTACCACCGTCCACTGCTACCGGGGTGTCGATTATGGTAAAGGGGGTTGGTGACCATTATCTTTATGCTCCTAAGTGAAAACTCAGCTGGTGACCAAGGTAGCAGCTGTAGGAGTTATCAACATGCTCCCAGTGAAAGGTATTACCTTTCTTTTAGGTAATGACCTGGCAGGCACTACGGTGCGCCCAAGTGACCCTGAAGACACTCCGACGGAAGAAGGGCAGATTGAAAGTGTGGCCGCTATTGTGTTAGAACAGCCATGTGAAGCACCACAAACTGTAACTTTAGAGAAGGAGCATCCTGAAGTGTTCACAGCCTGTGTTGTGTGTCAAGATCTGGATTACGGTCTCAGGAGCTGCTGGATGTTAAGGTAGACAACTCTGCAGTTGACTTGTCTGACACCTTTCTTGCTCAGATGGCTGGAATGGGGGAAGGCAGTCAATTTACTCGAGAAGCTCTGATTAAAGTGCCAAGAATCTTCTGTAACGTCCCTCAGGAGGACGGCTATGTGTTTACAAGTAAGGCAAGGGGTAGCCACAGGGTATTATTTATATCACGATGTTCTGATGCAAAAGTGGTGTCCATTGTGCCGCCCAGCTGATGAACACTGGACAATACTCTCACAGGTGGTGTTACCCAGTGGTTTCAGATGAGAGGCGACGTGTTTGGCCCACGAGAGCGCTTTGGTCGGTCATTTTGGTTTCCGGAAGACACAGGACAGGGTTATGCGACATTTTTCACTGGCCTGTTGTGCGTAAAGATGTGTAATTATTGTAGATCCTGCCATACATGTCAAGTGGCGGCAAGCCCAACCAAATTCCTGTTGCATCTTTTAGTCCCCCTCTGGTCATGGAGGAGCCATTTTCTAAGGTGATGATTGATTGTGTAGGCCCTCTCCCCAGAACTAAGAAAGGGTACGAGTACTTACTCACTATCATGGACGTGGGTACTAGATTTCCAGAGGTGGTGTCGTTCCGTAGCGTCAAAACTAGACCTGTGGTGGAAGCCCTGTTAGAGTTTTTCTCTCGTGTAGGGCTCTCAAAGGAAATACAGCATGATGGAGGCACGAATTTCACATCAAACCTGTTTCAGGATGTTTTGTGTCAGTTGGGCAGGTGATGTCGTCTGCCTATCACCCACAGTCACAAGGCGCAATAGAGCGGTGTCATCAGACACTCAAGACAATGATAAAAACCTATTGCGTAGAGTGCCTTGAGGACTGGTATATGGCTATGCCTTTTATTTGCATTAAGGATGCCACGAATGAGCTGACTGGTTTCAGTCCATTTGAGTTAGTGTACGGACATGAGGTCCGTGGCTCACTCAAGATGATGAGGGAAAGGTTACTCCTTTGAACACATCAGAATGACACATTGCAGTATGTAGCGGCATTTAAGAACAGACTATACATTGCTTGTGCAGTGGCTAGGCAGAATCTGCAGGCAGCGAAGGGCAAAATGAAACAACAATATGACAAGAAAGCGATAACAGCACACATTTGCAGAAGGCGATAAAGTTATGATATTGTTGCCTGTGGATCAGCCTAAGTTGGGGCTAAAGTTCTGTGGACCTTATGTTGTTGCCAAGCATGTGGGTGAGTGCAACTATGTTGTCAGCACCCCAGAGCATAGACAGAAAACAAGGTTGGGTCACATAAATCTGCTCAAACCTTACATCGAGCGAGTTGTTGAAAGCCCTGTGTGTCTTGTGGCAACTATGGAGAGTAGCGAGCCTGATGGGGGGGAGGATGGTCCCGAACCCCCTGAACCAGTATCTGCTCTCACTCAACTCAGGAATTCAAGTCAATCTTAGCCAGCATTTAGAATATCTACAGCCTGAACAAGCACAAGACATTGCAGAGCATATAAAGAAGCACCCAAGCTTATTCAGGGACACGCCTGGTCTTACAGACTTGGTCTCGCATTATGTAGATACAGGGGAGACTGCCCCAATTAAGCAGCACCCATATTGAATTCCACCTTACAGGCAAGGGGCTGTTAATGCTGAGTTGCAGTATATGCTAGAGATCGGCACTACTGAGAAGGGTACAAGTGAATGGCATTCTTCTTTAGTACCAGTTCTGAAGCCAGATAATACGGTACACTCATGTATCAATTTTAGAAAGGTCAACAGTGTGACAAAATCAGATGCCTCGGTTGGAGGATTGATTCCATCGAATTGGTCAGGCTAGCTTTGTATCCAAGGTCGATCTTTTAAAAGGTTTCTGGCAGGTGCCATTAACTCACCGAGTGAAGCAGGTGTCAGCCTTTTGTACTGCTGATCAGTTATACCTGTGTCGAGTGTTGCCTTTCGGCATGAATAACGCTCCAGCAACCTTCCAAAGGTTGATGAACACCGTCACAGCAAGGTTAGCCAATGTTGTAACATATATTGATGATGTTGTGTTTAGCATGTCATGGATGGATCACATTGTGCACATTAATCAGCTCTTTGAGAGACTGGAAGCTGCTGGCCTGGTTGTGAATCTCCCTAAGTACGAGTTTGGGAAGGGCCAAGTTACCTACCTAGGCCACTTAGTAGGGAGAGGATCAGTTAGACCGAGACAAGCTAAGGTACAGGCAATTGCAGATCTTCCCACTCCTACGACAAAGAGGCAGTTAATGTGGAACTTGGGATGAATGGATTTTACTGGTGTTTTGTGCCCAACTTCGCTGATGTTGTTGCTCCCCTAACAAACCTTTTGAAGAACGGCGTAAAATTTGTGTGGACGCCTGAGTGTCAGAGTGCAGTAGAGAAGGTGAAGGCTATCTTGTCATGTGAACCAGTGCTAAAGGCCCCCAATTTCTCTGTTCCATTCATAGCAGACACTTTGTCCAGAGGGTGAACCTCATTTGCATTATCTCAGATAATTTGACAAAGAAAGGCTGCCTTTATGAAGGAGAACTGAGTGAGCAAGGTGATGTCTGGTAGGACTAGAGGTCTTGGGACCGAGTTCATTATCCTATTATAATGTTATTTTGTTTGTGCCATAGACTAGACAGTTTTTGTGGGAATATTCACCTAAGGTGAATGAAATGTCTTACTATAAAAATTATAAAATGTAAAATGGAGAGAGAGTCCAACAAAACGAAACAAAAGTAAATCTTTGTATATATCTTTTGTTTTTTTAAAAGGGGGACGGACAGTTACGGAGACAGGTTAGGTCTTTCTGCTCGGAAAGCAAACTGGAGATTGTAGCACATCAGATGATGAATTTCATCTGACTTCACACTTACAACCCCATTTCCAAAAAAGTTGAGACGCTGTAAAACGTAGATAGAATCAGAATGTGATGATTTGCAAAACACTGAAACTCCATAAATAATTGAAAACAGCACAAAGGTAACATATCAAATATTGAATTTGATGTCAGCACCATGTTTTAGAAAAGTTGGCACAATGGCAACAAAAGACTGGGAAAGCTGTGAAAAGCAAATAGCTAGTGGAACAACTCACAGCGAATTAGGTGAACTGGCAGCAGGTGAGTAACATGATTGGGTGTAAAAAGAGCATCCCAGAGAGGCTGAGTCTGTCTGCAGTAAAGATGGGGAGGGGTTCAACACTCTGTGACAGACTGTGCTGACAAACACTGCAGCAATTTATTATTTATTCTCTCACCGGGACCTCGTTCTTTTGGTCATGACCGAAAGAACGAGGTTCCAGATACAAGCGGCTGAAATGAGTCCTCCGCAGGGTGGCAGGACGCTTTCTTACAGATAGGGTGAGGAGCTCTGTCACCCGGGAGGAGCTCAGAGTAGAGTTGTTGCTCCTCCACATCAAGAGGAGTCAGCTGAGGTGGCTCAGGCATCTCTATCGGATGCCCCCTGGACGCCTCCCAAGGGAGGTGTTCCAGGCATGTCCCACCAGGAGGAGGCCCTGAGGAAGACCCAGGACACGCTGTCGCTTGGCCGGCCTGGGAACGCCTCGGGATCCCCCTGGAAGAGCTAGGGGAAGTGTCCAGGGAGAGGGAAGTTTGGGCGTCCCTGCTCAGGCTGCTCCCCCCACGACTCGGTCCCGGATGAAGCAGGAGAAAATAGATGGATGGATGGATTTCTCAGCGTAAAAAATTGCAAATTATTTGGGGATTTCATTGTCAACATAATGTTATTAAAAGGTTCAGAGAATCTGAAGGAATACTGGCTGGCCGTGACCTTCAGGCCCTCAGACTACACTGAAAACAGACAGGATTCTGTCGTGGACGTCACTGCATGAGCTCAGGAACACTTCAAAAAACCATAATCTGTGAACACAGTTCATCACTGCATTCACAAATGAAGCTGAAACTCTACCATGTAAAGAGGAAACTGCATATAAACCAGATCAGAAATGACCCCCGACTGTTGAGCAGCTGAAATCGTACATCAAGCAAAAATTTGAACACATTCCACTTTGAAACTGACAGCAGTTGCGCTCCTCAGTTCCCAAACCCTTACAAGAGGTGATGAAATAAAATCCTAAACATGAGCCTGTCCCAACCTTTTGAAATGGGCTGCTGGCATGAAATTCTAACGTTTTTCAAAAACATTTGTTATGTTGTCCTTGTGCTATTTTCAATTAAATATGGTATTTTGCAAATCATGATGTGTGGTGCTGAATACATTATGAGTTTTTCTAACTGTGACATATTGATCATTGTCTGTTAATTTGAATAATAAGCCGGAAGTGACTTGTGCATGTTTAAAGTAAATGCAGATGTTATTTTTTGAAATTTTAATTTTTGTTTTCTTTTTGACAAGGGCCATCCTGGAAATGAGACTGTAGCATTAAAATATCATACTAGAGGGTTATAATGTAAGGTAAACATAAATTCCACATACCTACTGTATAAAACTCTGAATAAAGTAAACCAAAATGAAAGAAGGTGTTGGCTGTTGCTGTAGAAATATTGATGTCAGAGATTAGTGTGTGGTTGTCGACGGACCTTTGAAAAAAGTGAAAATATGGGCACTTTTAAAAACGATTTAGAGATTAAGACTAAGAGTTACTTTATTAATCACAACACAACATGCATATGCCATGCTTCAGTGAAATTGTTTCTTCCACATTTAACCCATCCTGGTAAGTCCTTCCTCCGTGGCAGACCAGGGGCCTCATGTGCAAAGACATGGATTTCCTACTGAGACATAGCATACGCTCAAATCCAGAAAACGTTGTACGCACAAAAATATCCAGATGTATGAATCTGTGCGCACGCATGAATCCAAGCACATGTTGGAGTACCCGACCCCTCCCTATCCACGCCCCAATTTAAATACGCAAATAATATTTAAATGAGCCCTGCACCTGGGATTCCCCTCTCTGCACGATCAGAAAATCAAAAAAGAATGAGTAAGACGGGAAAGAAAAAGAATTTCACCGAAAGCGAATTGGAGGCGCTACTTGCTGAAGTGGAGGTGCGCAAAAATATGCTCTTTGGCACGCTGTCCTCCAGCATAAGCAACAAACGCAAGAGGAGTGAGTGGGAGAGTGTGTGTGAGGCTGTCACAGCCTCACACACACACAAGCAGAAGTGAAAAAGAAGTGGTCCGACATCAAGGTGGACGTGAAGTGGAGGATGGTTGCCTACCGCCAAAGTGTGGCCAAAACAGGCGGGGGGGACCGGAGGAGGGGCAGAAGAGGGGCCCACCCTGTTTGAACAGAGAGTTGCTGCAATTGTGGGTGACACTGCTCTCTCAGGGGTGGTGGGAGCACATGTGGGTGACTCTGATCACTCCCAAGGTAAATACCTATGTATTTGTGTAACTCACAACAAATGTGTTCATACAATAGCCTGCTCACAGCCCTATAAAATAGAGGTTCATGCATAAAAGCTGTATGTATGGTATTATTTGGTTTGAAATCTTTTGAATTTAAATTTAAACATGGCAGCATATCAAAGAGGATATCGAAGACTTTGACTCATGTCTGATTACTCAATTTATTATTTTAAAACACAGGAGAGGACATGCAGTTGCAGCCACGTGCCACAGACTCGGGGGATTCCTCCACCATCCCTGGCGTGTCCAGCGTCACAGACTCGGGTGATTCCTCCAGCATCCCCAGTGTCTCTGGTGCCAGTACGCCGCATCCACCAGCTGCTGCTGCTGCTGCTGCTGTCCACCCCACTGGCCGTGTCCTGGCTGTGCTGGAGTCACAAGAAGAAATCATTAGAGCAATAGGCGGCATAAATGATCGCCTAGATCAACTAATAGGCGTCCTCACAAATATTGGTGAATCAATAATTGCATTGGTGAATAAGTGAATTCTGCGTCCTTGTCTCTTTTACATGGTTGAAATCAAATGTTGCCAGGCCCGAATGGCCTCCTTGGTAGGATGCACATTCATGGTCCAGCATGGTCCAGCCACCCATCGTGCACAGTGCCAGCTTGTAGTCTGTTCCCAACCATGCTGTTACTCAGAATGTATGAATCATGCGTTGAACCAGGCCACCTCCCCACAATGTTGGTTAATTGCATTTGCGCATCACATATGATCTGTACATTGATCGAATGAAAATGTTTCCTGTTGACATAAACAAATTCATTGTGAAATGGCACTTTTATAGCAATGTGTGTGCAGTCGATGGCTCCAATTACATTAGGAAAACTGGCTCTCGCTGCAAATTGCACTTTAATGTTGACCTGTTCAGCTGCAATGTATGGGAATTTGATATACCTGGCTGACATGCGGATAATTCCGTCCCACACAGCTGGCATGGCTCGGCTCAGGGTTGACTGGCACAGTCCTGATCGGTCGGCCAGCTCCCTCTGGAATGCCCCAGTTGCTAGGAACCCCAGTGTGGTCAGCACCTGTATGAGCACAGGCAGCGCATGGCTCCTCGCTGTGTTGTGCTCCAAGGCCGACTGCAGTTCTGCGCACAGTTCCAGGAGGATTGCCCTCGGGAACCTAGAGCGGCTGATGAGCCAGTTGTCATCATGTGCCAGTAAATCCTCTCTGTCTCACACACACACTCTTCATATTGCACCATTTGAAATGTCTTCTAATACTGCTAAAGCAGCCATTGTTTTTAATGGTATTTTTTGCACCACTTTGCGCATGCTTTTATATCCACTCATGTAATTGCAGACACGTGGGTGTGTTAATTGTTCATCAGTGTTAATTGTTCATGTGTCTCTGATGTGCACATCCCAGCATCACCTCTAAGTGTCACCAAAGGATCAACAGCTGTAGAAACGTGCGTAAGCCAGCCATGATGTTGGCGTGAGGCACCTGACATTTCCACATTCATTTCACTCTTGATACATCTGAGTGTACACCACGTTTTTGTGCGTATGCACCCTTTGTACAAGAGGCGCCAGGAGCGGCGGGCTGCCAGCCGACAGCAGCGCCCGGGGACCCAGTTCCTTCTTGTCACCATTCGGTCAGGTGGTGATCTTCTTGCATGTTTTTAGTGTTAGTTTGTTAATGGTGGATACCCCAGGTGAACACGGGGAGAACATGCAAACTCCACACAGAAAGGCCCCTTTCCTTGAGATAAAGGGCAGCAGGCACCGAAGGCATGGTGGAGGACACGCCCCGAGTGCCCACAGTGGCCCAGGTGGGAATCGAACCCGGGACCTTCTAGCTGTGAGGCGACAGTGTTGCCACTTTCCCACCGTGCCACCAAAAAGTTGTGTAAAGCAGAAGATATATTATTATAATAGAAAAAACATTATAATAGAAAAACATGAATTTTGGCAGTAAGACTGTGATTGTGCAGCCATAGTACTCACTTTGATGGTGTATTAACTGACAATACTACCCGTCACATTTCCCGTAGGTGGCACACAAAGGTAAAGATCTTCACTGCGGCACTGGACCTCAGGGCCACCTGGGCTGCAAACTTTCAAAAGGTGAGAGGTTTAAGGCGCTGTAAACAATCAATGCTACCTGCTGAGGGTTCAAATGTTTGTCCTTACCTGTAGTGATATCAGCAGCTGAGATGTTTATTTGCGTTCTGATTTGGACAGGGAAAGTGATATTTTTCAAGGTGTTTCTCAGTTGATCTGCATCTGTATTGTTCACCTCTATGATAATCTGGTATTCATGAACAACTGGAGGTACTGTTGGAAAAGATGTATTGTGTATTAGAAACAATTTTGGTCATTATGTCATGTGATCCAGTACAGTAAGTGCACGTATGATTTGAGCTTTATTCATATACTGAATGTAGTCCTGCATCTGGTGTATGTTGAATATTAGGTATTTAGGTCATATTCTTCCCAGTAAATAAGATGTCAATTTATGTGATGTTGACTGTGTTGCTCAGTCTAACAGGAAAACCGCTGTTCTCCACAGTGTCCCTTAATTGCCCTATCCAGCAGCCTCTAGTGGGCAAAAAGCAGATTATTACAATACTTAAAGATGCAGCTTTCCATGGAATAGAATAGAATGGAATAGAATAGAAATGTTAAAGGTGACATATTATGAAGGTTTTTCAATGAGTTACATAGGTCTATGATTTCCATAAAACATGTTTCTGAAGCTGTTTGCTGGAAATAGCTTTCAGGAAAAGATTGTCGCCTCCCTCTATTTCCCTCTGTTTCAGTCCCTTTCAGAATGTGCTGTTTCTGGTGTCTGTAGCTTAAATGCAAATGAGCTGCTGCTGTCCCGTGGTAACGGGGAGAGCGTAGACTCACGTAGCACTATGCATGTGAAAGTAGCGGACATGGCGGCAGTAAACAGGCCGAGTTCTTCAATAGTTCAACCGTACATGTTCGAACCTGAATCGGATCCTGAAGGATGGGAGGCTCCTACAGAACCTCAGAGAATTCAGCAGGAGGCTTCTGAAAGGTTAGTCAAAAAATGTCTTTCTACTTTTTTTTCTCTTCAGTACAAGCACCGCCTGTACAGGAGGCAGCGTGAGAGGACCACAGTTCAGACGGTCAATGCTCATGTTAGGAAGCACCAATCCTAACTTGTAGCGTATCAGAATGACGGGGAGAAACATGTCATGCAAACCACACAAGCCTGGTATCATATTGTAGTGAGGAAATAGGGGGATTGTCACTCTCTCCCTGTGGGGGAGTGTGGGGAGGGATTCCCACATAGTTGATGACTGATGATTCTTACCTGTGCTTGGACAGGGGGGAAGGAGCACGTGGACTCAAATGTGGGCAGAGTACGGGGAGATGGCGCATGAGAAAGACTGAACTCTTGTTCGTGGCTGCGGCACCGTGGCGGGGGGGTGCTGTTTGCAACTTTTAGTGTTGTCAGCAGCGAAGATAGTTGGATAGGTAAACCGTTCCTGTGTTAGGAGAGGAGTTTGGATGCCTCCTTTAGGTAGCAAGGGACTGGGAAGTAGAAGGTGCCTGTGCAGCGTTGGGCAGATCAGTAACCTTCCTGTCCCAACAAATGCTTCACACTGTTCAGCCGCTGCAAGCAAGTCGTCCGCCGTCACTGTCTGACTGTTCCTTCCCATGTGCACTTCCCGACTATACAGGAGGACCCATACTTACACCCCACGGGGGGTGTCGTTGGCAGGCCGGTGAGATAAGTTTAATCTTCAATTCTTAACATTATGTGTGGTCTTACAGTTTGTTATAGAATACTTATTGCTGTGTTAATGGTAAATTTTAGAGATGTGACACCCTGCCGGGGCCCCATTTAGAAGCTGTATCTGTGACTCTGTTAGCCCTCTGCCTCCCCCTATTGTTTGGACTGGGTTTGACCTGCCTACAGTTTGGAGCAGTCCATATTGTTTGCTTTGCATTCTGATATCGTGTTTTAGAAGGGTGTAGAGTGCTATTTTTGCTGTGCTGCGTACAGTGATCTTTGTAAGGTGTGAGCAAAGTTATCTTAATTCACTTGCAGTGTTGTGTGCTTAAGGGTTGGGGGGTGCTGCCAAGTCATTTAGTGAGAGGATGTTGGCGTGAGTGAACGCTGGCGCGTTTGGCTGCCGCTGCTCACCGGCTCTTTTTTTTTACTTATTACTCGTTTAACACCTTTTGATGCCTACTAAACTGCCTCTACCAGTGGTATCAGTGTTTTATATCAATTACCTGGCTGGCTCGTATTATTACGATCATCTGTCAGCCACTGCGGAATCCCACTTGCTGCGAACAGGACCTTTCTGAGTTTGGCGTCCTGGCGTGCATGCTCCTCACCACCGCTTCCTGGTTCTCTCCTGTTACGGCACTGCTACAATGTGGATACTCAAGCTCCTGTTAGGGATTGTCTTGTTCTCCACCATCATAACTGCTCTGCCACGACTGACATACTCAGCTGATGAAATCCACTGGCTTCGATCAAGTTATGAGCTACCAGCCAGTCTACTCGTCCACCGGGACATTCTCCGACGTCCGAGATACATCCACCGCGGATCCCGCAGGAACCTCTGCGTCAATGACAGCAGTTCCATCCGATCCTTCTGGTCGAGGGATCCACACTGGCAGACAAGGCTGGAAACGCAGGTAGGACTGGTAACCATAACGTGTTGGCTTCTCTTCCCAGGATGGCGGAGTGTTCTCCCTCCAGCTGCTTTAAATTCTCCACCTTCAGTATCCGCTCACTAACTAACAAAGCACCGCTTATCTCCGAATCCATCACGGATTTAAAACTGGACTTTATATGTTTCACGGAAACATGGCAACAGCTGAATGACTTTTTCCACCTGAATCAAACACCTGGGTTTGTTTACATCTGCAAATCACGTTCTTCTGGTAGAAGGGACGGTCGCGCGCTGATCTATCACGCCTGTCCCAGTGACAGAGCCATCCTCCTTTGAAGTCCTGGCTGCTGAATGGTCCCAGACCTACCCTCATTGTTACCATTTATCGACCTCCTAAACCCTCTGCCATTTTCATTAGTGAGCTCACATCCCTTTTAGCTGATCTTTGTGCTATGTCTCCTAATGTTATTTTAACTGGTGATTTTAACATTCACCTCGATAAGCCCACTGAAACATCTGCCAAAGATTTTATTACTACTCTTAACAGTTTTGACCTTGTTCAATTTGTTAATTTCCCAACTCAAAACAAAGGGCATATTTTCGATTTAGTTTGCTGTTCAGGAGTCACACCATGTAACCTCAGTGCTGTTGATTTCTGATCATAAGGTTGTCATTTTTGATATTCATCTTCAACTTTCAAAATCCATCCAGAACCGCTCCATATCTTTCAGAAACCTCAGAAAGAATATTAATATCACTGAGCTTAACAGTCTAATTAGCACTTCCACTCATTTCAGCTCCCCTCACTCCCTCACTGTTGCTGAACTGGTTGATCACTATAACACCAAACTCCAATATGCTCTAGACACACTTGCCCCCCTGAAAACCCGCACAGTTACATTCACTCGGTCCTCCCCTTGGTACACCCCGGAGCTTCGCCAGCTTAAAACACGGGGTCATCAGCTGGAGCGATTAGTGAGGAAAACCGGTCTGGTAGTGCATCAGCAAATGTATCTTGACCATCTGACTTCCTACAAATCTGCCATTAATGCAGCCAAGTCCACCTACTATTCCCATATCATTAACTCTGCTGACAGCAACACCGGGATTTTATTCTCAACTGTCAACTCCTCAAACCAGCTGAAACTCCCTCTCACCTCATCTCAACCTCAGAGTGTCAAGAGTTTCTGGACTTTTTCAACTCAAAAATTGCCATCATCCACCAACAACTGACTCCTCCTGCACGAATGCAAGCCACCTTCCCCCAGTGGAACACCCTGGATCCTCCACCCTTCAACACTCTGTCTACATTTCAACTCCCATCTGCTGAATGTATTAATGGACTCATCAAGGCATCCAAGAACTCTACCTGCCCACTTGATCCTCTCCCCACTGCCCTAATTAAAGCCTGTCTGCCAACAGTCTCACCTATTATAACATCCATAGTTCACTCCTCCCTTTCCACTGCTACTGTACCACCATCACGGAAGACTGCTTCCATCACTCCCATTTTTAAAAAACCTGGTTCAGATCCCAATGACCATAATAACTATCGGCCCATTTCCAACCTCCCATTCATCTGTAAGATTCTAGAAAAGACAGTAGCAACCCACCTCCAAAACCACCTGCAAAATAATTGTCTCTTTGAACCATTCCAGTCCGGTTTCCGCCCAAAACACAGCACAGAAACAGCCTTAATCAAGATCACCAACGACCTCCTCCTAGCAGCAGATTCTGGCCTCCTCACCATTCTCATCCTCCTCGACCTCAGTGCCGCCCTTGATACCATGTCCCATTCCATACTCCTGGAACACCTGGCTGGCACTGGGGTCTCTGGTACTGCGCTACAATTGTTCACTTCATATGTATCCGACAGGAAACAGTTTGTTCAAGGAAAAATGTTCATTCACAACCATCATCCATCATACATGGTGTCCCGCAGGGATCAGTGCTGGGACCGCTTCTTTTCATCATATACATCCTCCTTGGTAACATCCTCCGCCACTTTGGAATTCATTTCCACTGCTATGCCGATGACACACAACTTTACATCTCCACTAAACCAAGCACATCCCCCCCCCCCCCCGCTCTTACTGACTGACTTCTCAAGCTAAATGGGAATAAAAGCGAAGTCCTTCTCGTCGGCTCAAGGTCCACACTCTCCAAAACTCACCCCTTCAATATTTCCATTGATGGCCACCTGGTCCATATCTCCTCCCAAGTCAAACGCCTCGGTGTCATACTGGACAGTGTTCTTTCTTTTCCCCCCACATCAGTAACATTACCCGTACTGCCTTCATGCACTTACGTAACATCTCCAGACTCCACCCATCTCTCACCCAACACAACACCCAGGTCCTGGTCCACACACTTGTCACTTCACGCATCGATTACTGTAACTTAATCCTCACTGGTCTCCCCAACAAACTTCTCCACCGTCTCCAAATCATCCAGAACTCTGCCGCCAGAATCATCACCCGTACCAAATCCACCAACCACATCACTCCCATCCTCATTCAGCTCCACTGGTTACCTGTCTATCAGTGAATCCAATACAAAGTCCTTCTCCTCACATTTAAAGCTCTCCATAACCTGGCCCCCCAACACCTGTCAGACCTTCTCCACCCCTACACCCCCACCCGTGCTCTACGTTCCTCCTCAGCTGCTCTTCTGTCTGTCCCCAACTTCAAACTGACCACTATGGGTGGCAGAGCCTTCAGCTGCTCTGCACCCAGACTCTGGAATGCTTTGCCCCCCCACATCCGTCAGATTGACTCCATTGGACAATTCAAATTACAGCTTAAAACCCATCTGTTCAGACTTGCCTATCCAGTTTGATTTTCTGTCATGTATTTTATTTATTTTTAATGTTGTATTATTTGTATTTTACTTAACTTTAATGTAGCATTATTCATATTTTTGTATGTTTTTATTGTAAGGTGTCCTTGGGTGCTCAGAAAGGCGCCAACAAATAAAATTTATTATTATTATTATTATTATTGACTCTTATGGGGATTCCTGTGTGGGGGGTTGTCTTGCAGCTTTTATGAATTTGTACTTCTAATAAAGGCTAGTTTTATATTACATTCCTGTCTTTTGAGGTATATGTTCTCTTGCCTCTGACGCCGGAACAGACCGGATTTACAAAGGTTGTGGCAGCTTTACGCTAGTCTTTAACAACCAGCAAATATTACAATATGAAAGCAGAGAGTCCGAAGGTCCTGGTTGTTTACATAAAGAGGAGGGGGTTTCTAGCAATCACTGGGTTGCTGAGACATTGATCAGGGTAACTGTGCTGTTAGTTTAGAAAACATTTCAAAATGCATTATTTTCTCAAATTCCCGAAGCTTAGACCCTGAGGGGTGTCTGTGTATGTATCGCTTGACCGACCGGTTCGCTGGCTTTGCATATGGAGACTGTGCTGATTGCTAACTAGAAGCTAGCGGTTAGCGTTAGCTTGTGCTATGTGGCAAAACACTTCTTACTTAGTTGTGTAAAACTGCAAAATGAACACAGCTTAATATTTGTGAATACTGGCATCTCCCTGGAACATTTATTAAATCATTTACAAGATCAGAAATGTGATGTGATGTACCAAAAGCTACGGTAGCAGTGAGCTAACCTTTGATGGCTGAAGTTGTAGTCTCGAACCTAGCGGTTAGCCTTACATCATTCTTAATGGCAAAACACACACTCTACAACACGCAAGAGTTCGCGCTAATCTACAAAAGAAACACACAGCTAATTATTTGCATACTTACATGTCCCTCCTCTGCACGTATCCCACGCAAAGCTGGAAGTGACGCCTCCTTTAGAGAAAGTCTCCGTGCTAATCCTGCCTCGTATTGACCGAGGTTGGAGAAACAGTCAGCCTCAAAGTCGTTAGCACACACCAACAGGTTTTTGCCAACTGTAGTGGGGACGTTGCCTTCAAAAATTCAATTCACGTCACTCTTCTGTCCTCTGCAGCTGGGAGCTGATGGAGGGATTTGTGCTCAGATTTATACCCAACAGAACACTGGGCGTGGCGGCTTGACATGATGAATCTTAACACGGTGCTTTCGATAGCGAAGTGGCGGATCTGTGAGAAGGTAACGCTGCATCTGGTGGGTGGAGAGACACTGGGGAGAGGAGTAGGGGATGGTGGCTGGTGGGTGGGAGTATGCAAAAGTCCGGGCTTATTGCATAACAGTACTCCCTGAATTCGATCAGCTCGTTTGGAAGGGTGCTTTCAGAAATCCGTATCTCACTCAAAAAAGCACGGACGGTCTTATTTCACACTTTGTATGCGTGTGGTAGCACCAAAGACACAAAATAACACCCCAAATCCCAGAAAAAGTGGGTTTTTCATAATATGTGACCTTTAAAGTAATAAAATTGAAATAAGTCTTGATCACCTTTCTTTGGCTGGCAGTATGGCCCATCAGAGGGAATACTGTTGATACATCCACACGTGTCATCAGTGATCTCATCACAGGCTCCGTACGTGCTACAGTTTCTATATGACCAGACATACTGATCCTCGCATCTGCACTGGAAGTTGCTTCCATTTGGGTAGCACGCTAAACAACAACAACAACAACAACAAAAAACACACATCAACAAAGAGAACAATTAAAGGTGCTATAAGTAGTTTAATGCATCCACAGCCTGCTGACATGCATTTTAGACTTGGTTGAGACTGTGAGTGAAATGAAACACAGTTATCAGATCAATCATTGATAGGCCACCTGTGCTTGGTCTGTGCAGTCACTGGGCAGGCTAAGGTCTCTTATGCTGCCCATTGACCACAGATTTTATGTTGTTTCTTGTTGAACTTGTGCGTGTGATGATGATGCAGACTTCCTCAGTGATCTCAACATCTTCTTTGGAAGGTTTGATGCACTAAATAGCACTTCCCCAGGAGGATGAAGAGGCACTCTGTCTCGACACAGCTGATATGAGGAGATATCTGAGGAGAGTCAACTCATGGAAGGCCCCGGGCCCTGACAACATTCCTGGTCGGGTGCTCAGAGAATGTGCAGATCAGTTGGCTCACGTTCTAACGGACATTTTTAACACTTCATTGCATCAAGCCTAAGTCCCATCATGTTTCAAGTCTACCACCATCACCGCAGTGCCAAAGAAACCTCAGAGCACAACGCTTAATGACTTCCGACCTGTCGCACTCACTCCCATCATGATGAAGTGCTTTGAGAGGCTGGTAAAGGAGCATATCATCTCTAGACTCCCCCCCCATGTTTGACCCCCTCCAGTTTGCCTACCGGCCTAACTACTCCACCGAGGATGCCATCTCCTCCGCTCTCCACCTGAGCCTCGCTGACCTGGAGCAAAAAACACTCATGTGAGGATGCTGTTTCTGGACTTCAGTTCAGCAATCAACACCATCATTCCAAAGCATCGGGTAGACAAACTGGGACACCTGGAGTTCAGTACCCCCTGTGTATCTGGCAGCTTGACTTCCTCACTGAAAGACCTCAGTTGGTGCGGGTCAGATAGATCACCTCCCATGTCATCACCCTCAGCAGAGGCTCCCCTCAGGGCTGTGTCCTGAGCCCTCTGCTATTCACCCTGATGACACATGACTGCGTCCCCAAGGCCGCCACCAACCTCTTTGTGAAGTTTGCAGACGACACAACAGTGGTGGGCCTCATCAAGGACGACAACGACCTGGCCTACAGAGAAGAGGTGGAGCAGCTGGTGGGCTGGTGTGCAGCTGTGGAGGTGGTCAGCAGCACCAAGTTCCTGGGGGTGCACATCATGGACGACCTCACCTGGTCTGTGAACACCACGTCACTGGTGGAAAGGGCACAGCAACGCCTGCACTTTCTGCGCAGGGTGAGAGCCCACCTGCCCCTGCCCATCCTCACTTCATTCTACAGAAGCACCATAGAGAGCATCTTGGAGGAGGAGGCTGTAGTGCTGCTGACTGGAAGAATGTGAGGAGAGTGGTGAGGACAGCGGAGAAAATTATTGGGACTTCTCTCCCCTCCATTCAGGACATTGCACCCCCACCATGGTCTGTTCTCCCTGCTGGCCTCTGGAAAGAGGTTCTGCAGCAGTCAGTGCAGGACCTCCAGGTTCTGCAACAGCTTTTTTCCCCAGGCCATCAGAGTGCTGAACTCTAAATGAGTATTTTTGCACCACTGTTACCACCTCAGGTCACTCTTCACAACTGCACTTTGATATCAATCTTAGTATATATTTATGCTGCTATATATTTAACTTACTGCATATTCCTGCTGCTGCATCCTGTTCAAATACTGTATATACCATAATACTCTACTGTTTATTTTAACATACGTTATCATACCTGTACATATCACTAAACACTCTTTTATTTATATATATATACTTTTTTTAAAAAGATTTTTCAACTCTGTGCTGAGGTTGTTGCAAACGAAATTTCATGTGGTGTTCACTTGCTGTCTACTGAATGAGAATAAAAGCTGTCTATCTCTAACTTCAACACGCTAGCACACAACCTGTGAAGCCCAAGAAGTACATTTCTGTTAACACACAAGCAAATATCTGGACAGTGCCACAATTTCTATTCTGTTGGCTCTGTACTCCAGCTCACCTTCAGTTAAACAGTACTTTACGCTCAAGTGCTTCAAAGGTATTTCAACATGCAGGATGACAATGAACTGGCCATTATTCCTACACTGTTTACCCAGTCTGAAAGTAAATCTCCTGAAATTAAAGGTGAAATCCAGCAACTTAACATGTAGTTTTATAGCATATATTAAAAAAAAAAAAAAAAAAAATCATACAAGACATGACGCAAAGGACTTTATTGAGCCAAATTATATCAGTACTGACTCATCTGGTAGCTTTTCTGCACTCCAAAGAGTAGATCAAAGCAGTTTTGAGTCAGAAAAATCACCTTGAAATATTTTTCTAGATATGATCATTCTGAAAGCCGATCTGAACCAGCTGTAAAAGAAAGCATAAATAAATGGATTGAGCATAGAATTTGACAGTGCAAGCTATTTGAGACTTTCAATCACAGCGACTGGCACTGACACTGACTGATCATTCAACAGCTGGAAGGAAAAACAGAGAAAGAAAGGAGGCCAGCACATCAGAAATACTCCCATAACGGTTGCAAGAGTTTTAGTGGCTTTTCTCTCCATCTTACTGGCAGTGGCTCCAGACTTTGTGCCCTGGATGCTGCGCAACTGTCTCTGTGCAACAAGGAAAATCAGCTAGATGCAGAGCATTAAAATCACTGGGAGGTAAAATGTTTGTAAGCAGAACATGAAGAAAATACTTTCCTTCACATTTTTCATGTTTCATTCCTGCCATTATAAAGCCAATAGCAACTAGAACTCAAACACTTCAGCTCACCAGGATCATGATCACAACAACATGAACATTTATCTTAGTTCTATATGTCAGAGGATGACACACTGCATAATATCTGTCAATAGAAATACAACCTAAATTTAGGATGGAAGCTGTCCTCAGGGTTACATCAAAGATCTCTCGTACTTTAGAAAATAAATGTTCAGAGTACAGACATGAACTTACAGAGAATTCCATGCTGAAAGGAAAAACTAAAATTCAAACAAGCAGGTCAGCTACCGTCAAGGAAAGGATGAGAGAGTTTGTAGGAGTGTGGAGCTGTTTGAAGTAAATGATAGAGATTAATACAAGAAGGGCTTATTGTGACAACAATGCACTGAGGAAAATATATAATAAAACACATACTGTGGAAGGTGTGCTTGTCTTCATATAAGAAACATTATGTATTTCATAACAGATGTAACTCAACATAAGTGTGGTTGACACACTTCTTGACTTCTGGTGACATGTTTCTGGGTTCCTTCAAATCAGTTTTCCATTAAAATTTAGCATTTATTTTAAACTGTTTAGCCCTGCATGAGTGCAAAACTGCAATGATAGTTTGCTCAATGAAAGTACAGATTTCCAGTTTATGTCACATGGGCATAGTGGACGCGGGGTACACGGGAGACATGTCCCCTGCACTTCCAGTATCTACGCCCTCCGCCCCACGTACTTTTTCCAGCCATTACAACCACTTAATTCATGGGTGGGAGTCATTGACTGTCATGGAGGACAGCTTGGCTGTCATCCTCCTCTCCCCCACCTCCTCCACCAGTTCCAGAGGGCATTGCAGGACAGAGCTGGCCTTCCTAATGAGTTTGTGCAGTCTCTTCCTGTCAGCTGTTGTGATGCTGCTCCCCCAGCAGACTACACCGTAGAAAATGGCAGAGGCCACAACAGAGTCATAGAAGGTCTTCAGGAGTGCCCCACACACCCCAAAAGACCTCAGCCTCCTGAGCAGATAGAGTCTGCTCTGACCTTTTTTATAAAGTGCAGTGGTGTTACGAGTCCAGTCCAGTTTGCTATTCAGATGAGCACCCAGGTACTTATAAGATGTCACCATCTCAATGTCCCTTCCCTGGATGTTCAGTGGTGATGGTGAAGAGTACGGGCGCCGACAGAAGTCCACAACCAGCTCCTTGGTTTTACCCGCATTGATCAGGAGGTGGTTCTGCTGGCACCAGTCCACAAAATCCTGGATGAGTCCTCTGTATGACCTATCATCCCCATCTGTGATGAGGCCGACAATGGCAGAGTCGTCAGAGAACTTCTGCAGGTGGCAGGTGGGTGACAGGTGGGAAAAGTCAGCTATATAGAGGGTGAAGAGGGGGGGCCCTACACTGCAGAGGACAGTCCCTGAAACACAGTCCCGTGTCCTCACATACTGTGGGCGGTCGCAGAGGTAGTCCACTATCCAGCATGTGAGGTGTTGGTCCACCCCCAAAAGCTCCAGCTTGTTTCTCAGGATGGCTGGCCTGGTGGTGTTGAAAGCACTGCTGGAGGGGGGGGTCAGTGGGGTACTTGGGCAGCAGCCTGGGAGTTTGGCTCCTGGCTCCTGGTGGCCTGAGATGGTTTTCAGGCCTCTCCAGACTCCCCTGGTGTTGTTCTCCTGCAGCTGTTCCTCCATTCTCTTCCTGTATCTGTCCTTCCCCTCCCTGATTTTCCTTCTTAGCTCTCTCTGAACAGTTTTCAGCTGTTCTTTGTTTCCTGACTTGAAGGCCCTCTTCTTCTCCTTTAAAAGAGCCTTAATGTCAGAATTAATCCAGGGTTGTTTGAGTGACACCGTACAGTCCTGGTGGGTACAGTATTCTCCACACAGAAGTTTATGTAGTCCGTGATGCTGTCTGTCAAACTGTCAGTGTCCTCCTCATGAGAGTCACTGAATATATCCCACACTGTTGTATCGAAGCAGTCCTTCAGAGCCTCTTCAGCCACGTCAGACCACCTCTTCACTGTGCGGGACACAGCTGGTTGCTTGTTAATAAGGGGCTTGTATACAGGCAAGAGATGAACCAGGTTGTGATCAGCTCTTCCCAGAGGGGGGAGGGGTGATGATTCATATGACCCTTGGTGTTGGCATTGAATAAGGCCAGTGTTTTATTCTCTCTGGTGACATACTGGATGAATTTGGGCAGAGTGGAGGACAGAGAGGCATGATTAAAATCCCCAGAGATCAGTAAGAGGGCCTGTGGTTTCTGAGTCTGCAGCCTGCTGATCACAGAGTTGATGACGTCACAGGCTGCATCGGCGTTAGCAGAGGGAGGAATATACACAGCCACCACTATGGCATGTGAGAACTCCTGCGGCAGATAATATGGTCTCAAACTAACAGTGAACAGCTCAATGCCCGGGCAGCAGTGCTGCTCTTTGATAGTGATGTGCCTGGACTTACACCATCTATCATTCACAAACACTGTCAGCCGGCCTCCTTTCCTCTTACCGCTCCTCTCTGTCCAGTCTGTCCGTATGAGTGAGAATCCATCCAGCGCCACACTCGCGTCTGTGTGCTGCGTGCCCAGCCATGTCTCTTTCGATCCCTCTATGTCTTATATGCCACAATTGACAATAAAGTTGACTTAAAGTTGACACCCCCATGCCCTCCATGTGATTTCTGGTGACTTAAATCATGTCTGAGAGACCAGGGGTGGGAGGTATACCTGTTTAGTGACCATCACCAGTGTCATATTGTGCCACGACATGGATTTTGCAAAAGAAAAATGTTTTTGCATATTAGAAATAATGTGCTTTACTGTGGCTGTTACAACGTGGAGGGAGAGGGCTACACATATTCTGCTAGAACTGGAGTAACTATTATTTTCCTCACTATAATGCTAACTCTGGTAACATGAAGATGTGGAGGGTAACATTACAATAATTCGGATTATGATAATAATTTTTCTGTTGTTGGCTGCAAGAACCAAGACAAAAGGCTTCATGTACTCCCACCACCTAAGGAGGTGAGGACCCAGTGGATTAATAACTGGGTGGTTAACATGACCTTGTCCCAACTTTGGTGAAACATATTGCTGGCATCATATTCTAAATGAGGATATAATTTAAAAAAAATCTAAGAAAATTTCTCAGTTGCAGCATTTTAACATGTTGTCCAATGTTGTTCAATTAAATATGGGGTTTCAATGTTTTGGGAATCATCACATTCTATTTCTGTTTGCATTTTACACACTGTACCAACTTTTTTGGAAATGGGGTTGTACTTTATTTTCATGTGTAATTGGAGCCAATAAACATTTTTTTTAGTTTTTAAAATAATTCTGAAGATATGTTCCCTTGCATTGCTAATAGAGTGAAAAGACGTAGACTCATGCTTTGAGGGGTGTATCTCTTTTATTTTTGGAAGGGTGTGATATGAATTTCAGGTCATAATACCCACCACTACTTCAGACAACAAAATACTGGATTTATTTTATACCAACACCAAGGAGGCAGAAAATTCATCACTCTCCCCAGGGACGGACTGACCACCTGGCATAGCAGGCATTTTCCGGGTGGGCCGACATACTATTTGGGCTGACAGTCACCCCCTTTTTTTTTATTTTAAATATTGGTCTGACCGGCCCATAATATCAGACAGTTGATCAGCGGCCTGATTGACATTGGGCTGGCCCAATCACATCGTTAAACACCGACTCCTTTCGCTTTGGTCCTGCTGGCGTAATGCATTCGGCAAAAAAAAACATCAACACAAGAGTGTGTTCATAACCACCAACCGGCCCACGACACACGATGGTCTGCGGCCCATAGGTTATTTTCTACACTGACACGTAACGGGGCTCATCTCGCCCAATCTTATCATGAAACACTTCCCCACTTTTGTGTCAGTAACGTAATCTATTAGGATCTTCGAAAATGGAGAGAAAACGAAAAGGAAGTGCAGAGAAACTGCAAGACAAGAAGAAGCTGGCTCTTCAAGCCAACGCTGCCATATGTGCAAAAATTTCTGATATGTTTGCCACAGCAGAGCCTTCATCAGCTCCCATGGCTGATGACAGTGGTGATGACTTCACTTGCATCCCTTTTCCTTGGTAAGTTCACAGTTAATATAATGCAAAAGACACAGATGGTCTTCTCATTCTCTTTCTATCTGTCACACACATACAGGATGATGTCTTCTTTTTTAAGGATTTGCCCAAGTTCACAGGCCTTCTTTATTAAGCACTGCTTTGTCTGGAAAACACTGATAATCAGATCAATCAACCACGTCTATTATTTCTCTTTCTCTTTCTCTCTCATTCATGTGTCATCATCCCTTTTAAGTTTTTAGTTTCTACACTGCTATTTTTATTTTGAAGATTGACCAATAATTAAATCTCTTTCTCTCTTTCTCTCAAACATACATACACAGAGTTCAAAGTTCATTCAGGAGTTCAGCTACATTCATCCTTTTGAACTGGGTAAGTTCACAATTTATTAAGTACTACTCTTGGAAGAGTTAATATCTGATCCATCATATTTCATCTCTATTCTTTCTATTTCTCTTTTCTTCCTCCCTGAAACACATAGGTACACTGAAAAGGATGAATTCTGCTTTAAGATCCATTACTCTGATGGAGTGGTGGAGTATACTTTCTTGTGTTAATAAATTACACTTTTTGGAAGTATTTAATGTGTCCACTCTCACTGATTCCCGTTAACTCATTGCATGGCTTAAGGTATGTGGTTTTAAAGAGTTGCACAGTTGGTATACACATTCAAGAGACCGAAAAGGTGTGCGTTATCGAATGTGGTGGGCTGGTCTGGTCCAAAATGCCAGGGCCAATTTTTTGTCCCAGTCCGCCCCTGAAGATCTGATTACAAACTGGTGCACCTCCTGTCTGTATACAAACCTCTGGTACATAGGCAACCAGCTGTCACTCAGCTGTTTTGATACAACAATGCAGGAAGTACTTATTGATGCTCATAGGGAGGACACTGGGTCTCACACACTATCCGGAGCATCCATGAAGTCATCCAGAGAGCCAACGCCACACACAACAGGCTGCTTCCTGTTTGGTGCCATTACACTTGGTTACACTCATTCTGAAGGCTTGCTTGTAGCTGAGGACCACATTGGGATTTGGACCCTGCAAGTCCAGCGGGACTTTGGGTTTGGGTTGTGCATTCACTCTGCCAGCTAGCAGACGTAGCTAGCCACCAGTACGAGCCATCTAGCTGACCTGAGCACGGCCGGACACTCATCACCACCAAGCTAGCCACCTGTACGAGCCAGCTAGCGGACGGAGCGAGCCACCGGTACGAGCCAGCTAGCGGACCGGAGCGAGCCACCGGTACGAGCCAGCTAGCGGACCGGAGCACGGCCGGACACTCAAAATGCCGCCCAAGCAGAGAAATACAGAGGAGGATTATGTATCTTTGACTCAGGTAAACGAACTGTTGCATCATCAGAAGGACATGTTTACTGCTCTGTAACAGCAACAGCAGGAAATTTTCAAAGAATTTGTTAAAGTTATCATGGACTCAACCAACACCAGAGGTGATGCTTTAACTAAAGAAATTCAAGAGCTGAAATCCAGCATCCAATACACACAGAAGGATGTTGATGATCTTAAAATAAATCAAGCGAAACAGTCTGAACATTTCAAGAACACTGAAAATGACATGGTTAAAGTGTGTGAGAGTCTACAGGTCATGATTGACAAACAAGACTACTTGGAAGGTCAATCAAGAAGAAATAACATTGTAATCGAAGGCATCCCTGAATCCCCTGGTGGTGGAGATGGAGGTAGAGCGTGCACACCTTACAGGCAAACCAGGAGGTTCTAGAGACAGACCGCGACCTATCGTCGTCAAATTCCTGCGCTTCAAGGACAAAGCTGCAGTTCTGCAGAGAGCAAAAAATCTCAAAGGCACAAAAATATACTACCTAAAAGGGGGCTAAGGATTGCTCATATTAACATTAATAGTCTGAGGGACAAAATCGTTGAGGTCTCTAACCTGTTGTGTAAATACAAATTACACATACTGGCTATTTCAGAAACTCATCTGGACTCTTCTTCGATGATACCGAACTATATATTGAAGGTTACAACATTTACAGAAATGATAGAAACAGATTTGGTGGTGGAGTTGCTTTTTATATTCAAGATCACTTACCAACACAAATCCGAACTGATATGATGAAATATAATATTGAAATACTGTGGTTGCAAGTTCATTTACCTCACCGTAAGTCAATCCTGCTTGGTTGTTGTTACTGACCACCTAATGCCAACGGTGAATATTTAGATACTATCTGTGAAATGTTGGATAACAATACTGCTGTGGGTCAGGATATTTACCTTATGGGTGATTTTAACATTGACTGGTTCACTCAAAACTGCCATTTAAAAAATAAGTTGTTTACTGCCACCACTACATGTGGATTGACTCAGGTTGTTAATGAACCAACAAGAATATGTGTGAAGTATGACGGTGCCAGAACATCGACTTGTATTGATCACATCTTCACCAACTCTCCTGAGAGGTGTAGCAAAGTAATTTCTGTCCCCACTGGCAGCAGTGATCATAATCTAATCATAACTGTAATAGCCACTAAGGTGGGTAGACCTGGACCCACAGTAGTATTTAAAAGGTCATACAAAATGTTTAATAATGAGAAGTTTGTCAACGATGTGAAAACCATTTGCTGGTCTGAGGTGCTATCTACTAACAATCCTGAAATTGCACTTTCACGATTTAATAACTTATTCCTGCCGTTGGTTGAAACTCATGCTCCTTTGAAAAAGTTTGTTGTCAGGAACATCGTCACACCCTGGTTAGATGGGGAAATTAAAGATGCTATAAAAAAGAGAGATCAGATGAAAAGGACGGCAATTATAACAGGAAATAAAGCTGACTGGGACCTCTATCGTAAAATGAGGAACTCTGTCACCAAACTCAACAAAAAGAAAAAGAAAATTTACTTTGAAGATCAACCTCAGAAGGTAGGTAATGATAGTAAAAAACTTTGGAATGTTTTAAATCAGCTGACAGGTAAGAAAAACAAAGTCAGTCCATCCTTTCTTGAGGCAGACAATAAATTTATAACAAAGCCCATAGATATTGCTAATTATATCAATGATTATTTCATAAGCAAACTAGACAAACTAAGAGAAAATATGCCTAATCTAAGTAATGTTAAATCTCATCTATTAATAAGAAATAAAATAATGAAAAACAAAAACATCAGGTTCAAATTAGAAAAAGTAAGTACAAATAAGGTAAAAGAATTCCTGAAATCCTGTAAAGACAAACCCCGGGGTGTTGATGGCCTTGACAGCAAGCTTCTCAAACTAGCGGCTGACTTTATTGCTCCTGTTTTAGTCCATATTATAAACCTCTGTTTCTCTTGCAGTACATGCCCACACACACTATATAATGGACTTATCAGTCTCTGCATGGAGACTGGACTTGTATGGTGTTCTTCTGACAAAAAAGGGGCATTACTCCTGACATAAAATCTCTCCTCAAGGAAAAAATGAGTGCATTAGCACAGGAGATAAAAAGGAGCTGCAGAATGTGCAGAGGGAGGTGGAGGTTCAGAGAGGGTGCAAACAGCTACAGCAGGAAGATATTTGGAGCAGAAAAACATCAATGGAGTCTGGAAGGGCCTTAAAACTATCTCTGGCTACAAGGAGACTGGAAGTGAGTGAGTGAATGATCAGAATCTTTTCTTGAATATATTTAATCAGTCATTCAGCCCCCACATACACACACCCCTGTCCAGTCCTCCAACCCCTTTGTATTGCCCCACCCCCACCTAAATCCCCTTGCCACAACATTCAGCTGACAGCTATCCTGTACATCGATTGTTTCTTTCTGTTACAATGCCCTACCGCCCTCATCTGTCCCTCAGACCAAACCAGGTGAAGAATGAGGGAACAAGGTGAGAGAGGCTGCAGGTCCAAATGTCACTCGCTCAAGGCTCCTCAACTCCTGTGCAGACC
>JBBMOE010000072.1:161112-300749 GCA_037975065.1 Chaetodon trifasciatus
ATGGGAATTTTTCTCATCTGTTGGACTCCTTTCTTTCTCTCTGTGAATTTTAACCCTTTGAGTAATTATACCATCCCGGCCCCTGTGATTACAGCATTTAAGTGGCTCGGATGGTCAAATTCAATGCTCAATCCATTGATCTATGCTTTCTTTTACAGCTGGTTTCGATCAGCTTTCAGAATGATCATTTCTGGGAAAATATTTCAAGGTGATTTCACTAATTCTAAGCTCTTTTGACTCATTATTTGAAATGCTGTCATGCCAGTGATTCGTTCAACACTGACGATGAATCTCTTGTCCATTGCATGTCATATATTTATATAAACATTGTCACTGTACTGTGCATAAACCTGTACATCTGTATGTTGAATCAGTGCACTGATAACCCTTTAAACAGTGTGTCAACTCATTGTGTATGTCTGTTAATAAATGTCAGATCCTTATATCTCAATGAGTGGCTCTTTTGCTCTATATATTCACTTACCACTGTTCTGTATTGTGTGAGTTGAATGTGGGAACACATCTCTGAATTTTTGTCTGTGTGAATGTTTATAGTCCTTTTTAAAGTCTTGACCTTTGCTTCCCTTGCTACAGCACACAAAGCTTTAAACAGACCTGTAAGGAAATAATGAATGGTGAAATTATCTGTCTCTTACAGCAGTTTTCACTCAGGGCTTCCATTATTTGACCTGGCTGCAGATGTCGGTGGATTTGAGAAAAAGATGAAAGTTTCTTCATTCAAAGTGATATGAAATACATTTATGGATGTTCACTAACAGAGAAAATGTCCACTTATGTGGCCTTTCACAATTATCAATTGTCCGTTGTCACTGACTTTTATACATCTGGCCTCTGGTGTGGTATAAACAATGACTAAAGCACCCTCTGAACCACATATTTCCTAAAATATCATTAATCTTTCTTTTTAATGCAGGAGTGACATTTCTTGTTACATTCAATCACTTACTTGTACTTATACTTCTATAATAATGCATTGAAAGGCCATCAAAACTTCTTTATTCATCTTCATCTAAAAACTTTTGATTTTTCAGCAGGAACTTGGGTTTGAGAACATTCAGGGACCTCTGTAGTGGGATCCAGGGGAAATCCTCCACTTGACTTTTTTTTTTTTCTTCATTATTATTATTATTTTTTGAAACATGCTTTCTTTATGTACTCTATCACCTTATTTACGTTTTTGTCATTGAAAAATTTAAATGTGTTAAAGCAAATCAAATCACTGAAAGGTATGGAGCATGTGAATGTACTGGACAATTTTAAACTCACCCAACAAGTAAATGAAGCCACTTATCAGCACGGTAACTTTCTGGACTCAGAAATGACAACAGGGTTAAACACTGACAATGTTTCAGTATTAGAATGACCTATTTCTGACCATCACTGTGTTTTCTGTTGCCAGCCTAATCTCAACAAAGAGTAAAGGGGATTTTTTGGTTCAAGAGATTAATTGATGGCAAGGCTGAAGTTCTGCAATATTAACAAACTATCTGAGTCACACAACTATGGCTGTTCTTTAAATGGCATGGTTGAACACTTCAACAATACCATGCCATCTGCCTTAAATACTGTTGCTCCACTACAGGATAAGAGAATCTGCTGAGCAGTTGAAAGAAAATTGGTCACACAGTTCACTGATATACACGCTATGAAGCCATGACTGTAACAAAGCAATACATTTGTCAAGAAAGGATTACTTTTATAAGATAATTACAGGAAAAACTGGAACAATAGTGGAGAATATTATTCCCCTCTATTGAGCAGCTATTCAGCACTGCCCCCACCCCCACAATTCCTGCATCATATTGTAAAGAGCTTGCATTATTCTTCAATAATAAAATAACCTCAATCAGAGCCAGCATTGCTGCTGATGTGAACACAGATGGCCTCAACAAACCCTGTAAAACAAATGTAACCTTTGGAAAATTCACCTACATTACACTGACTGAGCTCTGCAAGACTGTCACTGATTCGACCTTCGCTGCCCTCTAGGCCAGGTCGCTCTTGAATTTTAATCTCAATGAGTCTTTTACCTGGTTAAATAAAGGATATTGATTGATTGATTGATTGATTGATTGATTGATTGATTGATTGATTGATTGATTGATTGATTGATTGATTGATTGATTGATTGATCCACTTCATGTCCCTACAGCACTTTTGAAGCAGATATCAGACAATCTTTCGAGTTATGTCCTGAAGATTATAAATACATCTGTACAAACAGGCATCTTCCCCAATGCGTTTAAAACAGCTGCTGTAAAACTAGCACTAAATAAACCCGACCTCGATGGTAATGCACTCACCAAGTATGGGCCGATATCCAACTTTCCATTCATCAGTAAGATACTGGAAAGAGTTTCAGTGCAAATTTACTTGTTTCTTAAATTAACATCCTGGAGGTATTTCAGTCTTTTGAATATACCAGAGACCCTCAGAATAAACGTCTCTGAGAATAAGGTCTCAGTTCTTGTCCTCTTAGACCAAAGTGCAGCATTGATACGATTGACCATTATATCTGACTTGAACAGTTGGTTGGGCTTTTTGACTATTTTAAACTGGTTTCAATTATACATTAAAGGGAGAAACTTTCATCAGTCTTGGAGATCATGTGTCTGAGAAACATGACATCTGTTTTGGGGTTGCACAAGGCAGCTGCCTTGGTCCATTACTATTCTCATTATAGATGCTGCCACATGGCCACATCATTAGAGAGCACAATGTATGTTTCCATAGTTGCAGATGACACATAACTGTACATCTCTGCCAAACCAAATATCAATGTAGCTGTGTAAAAATCTGAAGAAATTAACTCCATGGATTAAATCTGAGGTTACGTGTGTTGGTGCTCTGCTAGATTCAGATCTAAGATTCAAATCCCACATCAACAAGGTGACAAAAACTTCAGTTTTCTACCTTATAAACATAATTAAAGTACGATCATTTCTAAATTAAAAAGATGCCAAACAACTGATTCATGCCTTTATCTCAAGCCAACTCGATTACTGTAACAAACTATTTGCTTCACAAAAAAAGCCACTGAGACTCCTGGCTACATCACAAAACCTTGGATCCAGCTATCGGACAGTGTTCAGCGCCAGCACAACACCAGGCTCTGCCAAGGCTCGAGGAGGTGTACTCTGCATTCACATTAATGACGCTTGGTGCTCAAACGCAGTCAAAATAATTGGACCATGTTTCCCAGATGTTGAGTTTTTGATGTTGAGATGTCGACCATATTATCTGCCCAGAGAATTCATCATTGTTTTTGTTGCTGTTTGCATTCCTCTACATGCAAATTTTAAAAAAAATGCACTACAGGAACCTCTATGAGGTCATCAGCAGTCACATGACAAAACAGCAAGATGTTTTTTATTGTGCTTATAATTAAAAAGACCTCAGAACTGTTGTACCTAAATTCCATCAGCATGTCCAATAACCACCAGGGGAAGTAAGACTCTGGACCATGTTTACAAGGTAAAGGTTCAATTATTTATCATCCTACAACACAGGGCTGTACAGTGAAATACAAGGTGAAGCTACAGTAATTAATTTAAGAGGCAATGTAAAATTGTGTATTTGTATGGGAGATTAAACACATACACCAGGAGCTGTATGATAACTCATCTTACTGACCAACATAAAATGCCCTCCCTTGAACATAATATGCAAATGAGTCCACGATAATGAATGTAATCCATGTGTGCTCTGCAGCACAGAGACCAAAGACTGTTAGCACTACAGATGCACAAGCCAGGATCAATAGGCATTGTATTAAGTATACAGAGCACTAAGTGAAAAACTTGAGATTTCTCTTGACTGCAAACTGGATACTGTGTTATATTTTCGTGATTTAAGATCTGTTATTACAAATGTTGCGTGAGCATTAATGACCATCTAAGCATGGAACCTAAATTCTTTGTAAACAGGTCTGATGATGTTGTTGAGGACAAACATCTCTGTAATAAATCAGCAAATGCGTCTGACTTTACAGCTGTCACCTCTTCATATTTATTATGTATTTTCATTGGCTTCTTATCTGTTCTTATAATGTGTGGAAACCTTATAATAACCTCCATGGTTTACTTCAAACAGCTCCACACTCCGACAAACTAAACAAAGTACCCTCTGATCCACATATTGCCTAAAATATCATTAATCTTTCTTTTTAATGTAGGAAAGACACATTTGTGTGCACTCTGTCACCTTATTTACATTCATAGTACATGTGTTAATTACTGAAAAATTTAAATGTGTACCTCATAAACTGTTGTTTACTTTCCAAATGAATTATGAATTGTGAAGTTAAAAGATTTAGCTGCTGTTAGTAATTAGTATTAATATTGATTAGAAAGACAGTTACAATCATTAAATATTTATTGACTAGAGATGGAAAAACTGTTTGTCCATGATGTCACCCATAAGATTCTGAAGAGCCTCTGTGAAGCTCAGGCTGTGGATGTCAATATCTTTGTCAATGGGGAGATCAAGCTTACTTTTGTCATGCTACACATAATTCTGCAGGTGTTGTACTACTATTTAATAAATTTACAGGTGATATCTTAGAAATCTACAACTCTGATAGTGGTAGATGGTGTATTGTATTATGCAAACTGGATAATGCTTTTTTCATAATATGTAATGTATATGGCCACAATGGAACCACACAAGCCCGAACTATGTTTACAGAAATCTTGTCTAAAATAAGGGAATTACAAAGTAAAAATAAAGAGGCATTCCTAATTATAGAAGGAGACTTTAATGATGCTCCAAATGATAGGATAGACAGAATTCCAGGGAGAGCTTCTCAAAATTCACTTTTCAAAGCCACACAATTTATAAGCCAAGAATTAGCAGTAATAGATGCGTTTTTTTGTCCAAATTGTAAAGAGTTTACCTGGTCTAATACAAGAGGAACATTACAATCCTGGACTGATTTATGGTTAACGTCTCCTTCATGTTTACAATATATTTCAGAAATTAATCACTCATACGCTCCCCTATCTGACCATAAACTTATCTCAATACATTTAACTGGTTCTAAAGAAAGTAACAAGAAATTAAGGGGATATTGGAAGCTATATAATAACGTACTTAAAAATAAAACTTCTCAAGACTCAGTTAAATTAATAGCTTTAGATATCTTTCCTAAAAATGATATGAACAGTATCCAGAAATGGGAATACTTGTTTAACAGTCAGGACACGTCAGAGGAGACATGGCGGATGTCCTGAGGTGACAGCTCAAGGTTTAATCAGAGGGCGGTCTCAGTGATCTCATAGTTTAAAATTAGAGAAATGGCCAGCCTCTGTAGTAAAATATATCAAAAAAGCTAAAGACAAAAAAGAAAAAGAAATTATGGATGAATTAAAAACTTTTCTAAATAAGGAAAATCTATCAGAAGAGGAACATGTTAGATTATTGCAACTCCAAAATGAAATCTATAATTTATATACTGAAGCTGTTACAGGCGCATTCATTTGTTCTAGGGCAAAATGGTTAGAACATGGTGAAAGAAGCTCGAGTTACTTTTTCACACTTGAAAAACGTAATCAAAAAAGATCTAACATTTCGGCACTGAGAATAAACAATAATCCAAATACTAATCCCAAAGAAATAGCAGAACATATTTGTGCTTTTTATGAAAACTGTATAAATCTAAATATGACCCTGAACACTGTGAACAATTCTTAGACAGTATTAAGGATTCTATCCCAATGATCTCAGAAGAATTTAAACAACATTGTGAAAATCCAATCTCGAATATGGAACTCATTGAAGCCTTGAAACACATGAAAACCGGGAAATCTCCGGGGATCGACGGTTTATCTGCTGAATTTTATAAATTTTTTTTGGGACATTATTGAAACTCCACTTTTGAATATGTATAAAGATTGCATTACAAACAATGAAATGACATCAACAAGGTTTAATTAGCCTAATTCCAAAACCAAACAAAGACCCTCTATGTATAGACAATTGGAGTCCCATCACACTTCTGAATGTGGATTATAAATTACTTGCATTTGTCTATTCCAGATGCTTAAAATTTAATCTTGGAGATATAATAAATGAATGCCAAACAGGTTTTATGTCTAAGCGACACATTAGTAATAACATTAGATTCATCTTAGATTTACTTGACTACTCGGAACATGTGGAGTCACAAGCAGTTATTGTATTTCTTGATTTCTACAAAGCTTTCGACATGTTGGAACACCCTTTTATTTTTAATACATTAAAATTAATGGGATTTGGACAAAAACTTTGTCTCAGTAGTTAAAATGTTATACAAAGACATCAACAGTAATTTAATGATCTATCCTAACACCTCCAAAAGATTTCCGATCAACCATTCTGTCCGTCAAGGATGGCCAATTTCTCCATTTTTATTTTTAATTGCAGTAGAGCTCCTCTCCCTAAAAATCTTAAATAATGGCAGTATAAAAGGCTTAACCATATTTCAAAAGGAACTTAAAATTACACAACTAACTGATGATACAGCTCTACTTTTAAAGGACAGACATCAAGTTGAACCGGCTATACAATTAATTAATGATTTCTCTAAAGCTTCAGGTTTACATCTCAATATCAAAAAATGCAAAATCTTGTGTCTTTATGATACAGATTGTGCAAACATATGTGACATCCAAGTTAAAAAAACAGTGAAATACTTAGGCATAGATATCACTAAAGATATGTCCTCTAAACAAAAACTTAATTTCCTCCTCAAAACGCAAAATATCATGAATATGTGGCTTTAACATGATCTATCTATTTTTGGCAGAATTCTCTTAACTAAAGCGGAAGGTATCTCAAGACTGGTATATCCTGCTCTATCATTATTTGTCGAGGATTCATCATCCAAAGAAATTAATAAACGACTTAGCAATTTTACCTGGAAAAATAAGAAACACTATCTGAAGAATGAAATTCTCCCGGCATCCAGGAAACAAGGAGGCTTTGAACTATTAAATTTCAATGATTTAAATAACACTTTCAAAATAAAATGGATCAAGGAATTTCTCAAAACCCACAACTTTTCCCCTCACAAAGCCATAATATGGAATAATGAAGATATTACTGTCAGGAAAAAATCCAAGTGGATTGATAAGAACATTATTTTCATATGCGACCTTTTTGATTGTCATGGTATAATGCTTGGTTATGAACGTTTTCTTCGTCTTAAATCCTTCCCTGTTACAAGTAAAGAATTTAAATACGTAACTAAAGCAATCCCTAATGGCCTTTCTCTCCTGATGAGAAGCCATTATCAGTATCAAGAAACACTAAGAGTAAAACCCCTTCTGATGATAAATGGACTTGATGTAATGGATTCAAAGTGCAACAACAAACATATACGTAACACTTTTTTATGAAAAGAGGAAAATATCTCCACGAGGGAAAGCATTTTGGGATAACATCTTTATGGACACTGACTGGAAGAAGGCTTGGATACTGCCTTATAAGTATTGTATTTCCAATAAAATAAAAGAGGTTCACATCAAAATTTTACACACTACATATCCAACAAATTTATGTTTCTCTAAATTTTTAAATATTGAAAACAAATGCAGTTTTTGCAATATGGAACCAGAAACCTTAACTCATTTGTTCTACCACTGTGCCCGATCTATCAATTTCTGGACTCAACTTGAACAATATATAGTGTGTAAAATCAAGATAAACATCTTAATTGACTGTGATAATGTGATAATGTATTTTGTCCATGAAGAAAATGACATCACCTTTATTATAAACCTATTCATTTTGTACGGCAAATTTCACGTAAACAAATGCAAATACTCCAAAACTCCACCCAACTTCAGAAGTTTCTTGCATGAGTTTAAAGAGTACATGAAATCCCTTACACTGATTGACACTAAAACAAAGCACCACATCCAGATATATACGAGAGGTTTTTCAAAGAAGAATAATGTATTTACATTCTGTTTCCTTGTTTTGTTTGTTTGTTGTTTCCTGTCATTTAATTTATTTATTATCCTCCCTACTTTTTTAAGTATACTGGCATTAATAATAATATCCTTAGTTAATTATGATTTATTTATTATTATTTATTTTTGATACATATATGTATATTGGACCACCTATCTGTTGTTCTATGTACAATTGTTTTTATGTACAACCTTTCATGAGTGATGCATGAGTGAGAATCCAGCCAGCGTTACAGTCGCGTCTGTGTGCTGCGTTCCCAGCCAAGTCTCTGAAAACAATAGCATACTGCACCGCCGGTATTCCTGATAATGGCGGATCAACGCCACTAGCTCGTCCATCTTACTGGGGAGAGATCTTACGTTCCCCATGATGACGGACGGGAGAGTCGGTCTATAAGTTCTCCTCCTGTCGCAGCGTTTGATCCCAGCGTGGCACCCCCGCATCCTCCTCCTTAAGTCGCGGGGGACATCAGGTCCCTCCTCCGGCCGCACAGCTGTGTTACGCAGGGCCAGCAGCTGATCCCTACTGTAAACAATGGGAGCCATTGTCTCTCACGGACCCACAGACGCGGAGAAAGTTGCACGAGTTGTAAGTTGTCAGTGATGAAAAAGTAGCACCAGAGTTACGGTGCTTGATGTCTCTGATGCACCAGACATTTACAAACACGCAGAACTAAAATGGATAGAAAAGACGCACAAGAAAACAGAAAAAGAGAAGAAAATTCCTAAGAGTCTAGAGAGCTGCTGTAACAAGCTGCCGCTCGTACGGCCCCACCTCTATGTTGAATAGTGGGTCTAGGGGATATAGGTGAATGGGGCAGGTAATCATTACTGTCTGGCAAAGGAGGAAAACACAGCTGCCTAAAGGGGCAACACTGCCTGTTGTGCTGTCAGTGGAGAGGCTGTCGTTGATGCTTAAGAATTAAGCGTCAAGAGATATGAATCATACTGATCTCTATCCCCCCCGCTCCCTCTACCATTCTCTGTATTCCTCACAAAAACAACAACAAACAGTGGAGAGTCCAGACTTCATCACTGACTCATGACAGTGCAGATGTGGTTCTGTTTTTAGAGTGTCAGTGTGCGTTTCTTGACATCCCCAGAGAAGTGAACAGAGACAACTGGAGAGACACACACACTCCTACATCATAATAAAAGACAAATGGCAAAGCCACAATTTGTAACAGGCCTTGCTCATTAGGCCTGCCCTGACAAGTGAAATAGTTATATGTACACATAAAAAGAATGTATTTATTTTATTCCACAGGACAGCTATTTGTTAAAGTTTAAGTCGTCTTCTAATAACAACAGAATTTCTGCCATTGAGCCATACATAAATAGCCCCCAAGATGCCCTTAAAAGCAAAATATAATAGAAGCAGTAACAAGGATTGGTTGATCACCCCAATTTATTGGCCTGCTGATTTTACAACAGAAAGGGACACAAACTGCTAGACCCTTTCAGACACAGTGCAACAATACTACCATAGCCCTGTCAAACTTATTATTTTCAATGGCTTGCACCACACTATAACAGTTTTTCACTTCTGAATTAGCTGAACTTTGGTTACAAGCTTGCAGGCTAACTACTGATTCCAGTTGCAAATGCAGCTCAAACTGCATGATTTCTGAAAGAACCTTGATTCTTCAAGTTCTTCTTCAAGAAAATTGTCTTGAAACAATAAGAGGAAACTATCTTAGAATCATCCACAAGCCTGCTTCATCACAAATAAAACTGTTCAAGTAAAGGCAATTAAAAAAAGGTATATTTAATGATGCACATGTGCAAATTGATTTGAACATGTGCAACAGTAAAGACAAATGCTAATGTTAAATGTGACGATGTTATACATAACTGGTGAGTTTCAGTAACTAAATGTTTTGGTGTTTTATGTTGAGTGAGATGTAGAACAGAGCATGTAAAGTAAATTCATGGAGCAAGATCAGTTTTGTTCAGTCCAATCAGTTTTAGCAATATGTAGCACTTGGCTGTTTATCCAAAGGTATCTGTCCATCTGTGTGTACACAAGTTTTAAAGTGAAATCCAGAATACAGTACAAATAATTTTCAACACTGTTTTGATTTTTGTAAAGCTTTTGATTTATAATAGAAAAAAACAAATGATTTGAAAAAATATATCGTTTTTTACCAGCACAATTTACATTAGCACTCAGCCACATTTTGAATAATCAATTACAATAACAATAAAACAGCACATTACAGCCCGCAATGGGCAAGAGAGGCAATTGAAAATATGTGTGAACTACAACAAACTGGCAGAGCAAGAGCTATGCTTATGACATTGCACTGTGGCTGCTGTTGAACTACCCTGCGTTATTGATCAGCTACACCATTAACCACAACTCAATTTACTTTTCCACACTGATGCACAAAATAGATTTGTTGGCACAAAGCCTACACAGTCTGCTAACATCTAAAGATGTCAACTCCAATTTAGTGATTTAACAAAAAGTAACTTACTGGGTCTAAGTATAAGTGGCAAAGTAAGTGGCTAGCAGTTAGCTAACACTGTTTTCTCAGCAGTGTGCATGCAGACATGGAGAATTTATCAGTGATAAAATACATTTTACATATACAGTACAAATTGCTGCTTGATTCATAAACTAACAAATGACTCCGATGCACCAGTGCTGCTTGAGTTTGCGGCTTGTGACAAACGGTAGATATCTGAAAGACAAATGAACTGTTACTGAGGCAGCTTGATGTAAACAGAGAAGCAGCTAAAGTGCTTTACGTAGTGACAACTTACATCTCCTTCCACGCAATCGACTTATCCAGTTTAGTTCACCGAGAGAGGAAATACCACCACTTGTGCTCTATTGTTGAAACAAATAATTGCATATAAAATTGAATGATTGCAAGTACCATGAGATTTAAGGGAATGATTTCTGTAGCATTTAGCAGGTATACATCTATACATTCAACCACAGGCTATATTGACAAACAAGGAAAACATTTAAGGTATGCAGGGGTTTTGAAATATTAAAAAAAAACACTTACTCTTGATGGGTTAGAGACTGTGCTTGATGTAGGTGATCTCCTTGCGAGGATAGAACGGATCTAAAGGTACAATCAAATTCATGACAACGTCATCAGTAGTATTCAAGTACAGTGCAATTTGGGAAATTTTCAGCAAAATTGGCACTTTAAAAGAGCACTTTGCCTTTTTGGGAAATATGCTGTCTTTTGAAGAGTTAAATGAGACAGCTTGCTACACCAACAGTCTTTATGTTAAACTAAACTAATTGTCTCTAGCATTACACTTAGTACACAGAGTGAGTGGCAGTGGTGTAAAGTTGCAAGCACATTTACTCAAGTACGTTACGTTTTACAGTACCACTACATTTATTTGATAATTATAGTTACCAGTTACTTTGCAGATTACATACAAAACCTATAAATATATTACGGATTGACACCCCTTAACCGTTAATAAAGTAGCAAACATGAGCTCAGCCTCAGCCAACTACAACAGTAAAAAGCTGCAACATTTGATAATCTAGAAGGAGCACTTCTACTCTACTCTACTACCATAAAGAGTACTTTTATTTTTGATTATTAAGCACATTTTGCTGATAATACTTATAGACAGTTACTTGACAAGGATTTGGAATGCAGGACATTAAGTTGTAATGTAGTATTTTCACATTACCAGGCACTGATACCTTTTCTTCAATAAAGGATTTTAATACTTTCTCCTCTACTGTGAGAATGGTATTGATCTTTTTCTCTAACCCTCAGTAAAAAAAAAAAATAATAATAATAAAAGCATGTATTTCCCAAAATGTCAAAGTATTTTTTTAAATCAACATACCTTTGAATCAAGTAGTGTCCCAAACACTAAAATGAAGAAACCCTGAAGAAAGACAGATGACATGCATATTTAATCATCAGATGGAAAGAAGCCAAAATGTTTTATTACACAAAATACTGTCTTGTAAGTACTGAATATTTGTATTTCAATGGATGTAAATACCTGTAATGAATTGAAGAATGCAAAGGCAATGTGGATTCCTTTATTTGTTGATGATACCATGGTTCCCACTCCCAAAGACCAAGTTAGTCCAAATAAAGGTGTCAAAATGATCACACACCTTGCAATGACCACCAGTGTATGCTTTTCATCTGTTTGAGCAGTGTCTCCCACGCCTCTTCTCAGCATTTTGAACAAGACCACAATGACGATTAAAATGTTGATAAAAACTATGGTCAAGGCAGGTATCACCAAGGCCAGCAGGGCCTTTGTTTCGGTCCAGTTGAGCCAGCAAGCATTGTGCGTCCTTATGTATCCATTTCCTGATGCTGTGACAGCAACAGTAATAACAGCTATAATCAGAGGGCACCCATAGCCTAAACTGAAGCCAATGGCCAACATGGTTGACTTGGACATGTGGGAGAAGACCATGACTGTCCGGTAAAAGAGCAGAAGACCTGACACAAGCATCCAAAAGAATAGAGCTAGGTAAAAAAAGTGCATGAAAAATGTTGCTGTGCTGCATGGTCCAACTGGAACTTCATAGTCCTCCCCTGGGTTTTCAAGGGGGTTCTTCGCAATAGAGGCACCAATGATGAAACAGATGTCAGCAATCAACAGAGACAGGGCGGTGTTAATGATGGAAACATGACGCATAAAAGCAGTGCTATTTCTGGTAATGGCTTTCCAAACGTATCCTTCAATAATGAGACATATAACTAGGCTTGCCAGAGATATCCCAACTCCAACATAAGTGATCACATCCAAGGCATCTTTCAGTTCTGCAGGGACGCCCATTGCCATCAGAACTGAGAAGGAGGTGAGATGGTTGCAATTGCAGGTTACTGTGTTGTTTATATCCGAAACAAATGTACACCCCTCATCATCCCAAGCACCCAGATTATCAAAAAGGGTGAAGTTCCAGAAGACGCACTGTGGGTTTAGTGACAGGGAGTTGTTTAGCTTGTCGTAGCTCAAGGTGACATTCTGAATTGTTGCATTTATTTGGACTAACACCACAGCAGCATTGATGGCATGATCATTGACAGTTTCATTGCTGGTGCTGTTGAGGAGGCTGGCATCAAAGCTGGAGTTCCGTGATGGCATAACATTATTTAGGGTGGGGAAGGTGATGGTGGTGATAAAGATGTTACTAATAGTGGTGTTTGGAATGTCTATGGTGATGCTGGAGTTCAGCTCTGCTGTGAAGGAGTTGTCAAACTTAGTTCGGTTGAGAAGGATCCGTGGAGTTGCAATTTCAAACTCCCCAACCAACGCCTTGGAGATATTCTCCAGTGAATTCAATAACCCTGAGCTCGCACTGTGGGTTTCATTTCCATTCAAAACTGCCCAGGACTCCTTTGCATCATCACCAATGATTACATCAATTGTTGTAAGTACATTCTGCAGATAGAGAGACATTTCATTGTGAGAGTGCAACCATAATAGAAAGTCTAAAAGTGCATTTATTGACATAACACACATATATAAATGGCTACAGATACTTAATCTATCCACTGTGTGAAATTCTAATGTAAGTCTCATTTACAGAGGGGAAGGTTTAACCTACCTGCATGACAGATTCATCGACAGCAGTAGAAACATTTGCAATGGTGTTTAGGATCTCAACAATAGCTGATATACTTGCAGATGAATTTGCAATTTCTGTTCTGTTTTCTTGGACAGTTTTACTCAGATTTGCTGTAAATTGTGGTACTTCCTCCACAACCAAATCCTGAAAGAATGAAGCATTAAAAACATAACAGCTTTCTTTCTGGCCACTAGAAACTGTTGAAAAGACACATCATTTTGGCAAAATTGTTGGAAATACAAAAACGCTTGTTCACTAGTGATTGTACAGCACTGTTCTTCCCTTACAAACAGTCTTTGGCTGACTACAGATAGACCAGATAAGTTTCATTTTGGCCTGTTATCAAGTTACTCATGGAATTAACATTAATGTGTGGCAGATGATGTGACCTGACCAATACCCTTTCACATTTTAACATTTTAGTGAAAGCAAAAGTACTGGCTTTAAAATGAGAAGCTGCTACTTTACTTGGGTGTTTAGCATAGTCCAAACTCAAAGTTAATCATTGGTGCAGCCAAATAATTTTACACATTGTCACATTGCCATCTACTTTTGACAATTTTGTGAAAGTAGCATAACTGATTTGGTGTAAATAATAAATATTTGTATGGTACACTGTACGTACTGTATATTTCAGAAATTTCTAATGGGGATGTGGTATCCCCAGCAGATCACCCACCTGTGAATCAATTAATAATTCTTTGATTTGTGTTATGATGCAGGTGTCACTCATAAGTTTCCACTCCCCTGTTTCCTGACAGACTGCAATCGTGTTCCCCTCTTGGCCGTTATCACATCCTATGCTTGATATGTCATTTGTTCGTCCAGTCCCATACTCAGCATCATTACATGTAATATCTTAAAGAATTAAATAATCAATTAGTGTTACACAAAGAAATATTAAAAACAGCAAGGGAACAGTATAGTTGCATTTCAAATGTTGGTCTTACCCTCACTGAAAACGGTCACTGTTGTTGTCATTTGATAACCCTTTGGTTCATCTACCTTACATGTAAAAGCCAATTCGTTTTCCTGTAATCCACTGCAGCTTCCTAGCTGGTAATCATGCTTGATACAGTAGGTTTCTCCATTGTCAGTGTCAGCTGTGAACATTTGACAGCATTGTTAGTGAGTTAAACCATTAATAGCTCTGTCTAGTTTCTCACTATGGTCACAATGAAGACTTATCAGTACTCGCTTCATACTTACTTGAGGGTAAAACAGCGGTGCCTTGAAACCACTTTATTCTATAGGAGGACTGTACGCAACACTGAAGTTTTAGAATCTGTCCATCTTTGCATTTAACATTAACCTTACTCTGTAGTCGCACAATGGGAGCTTGTTTGATGTGGTCTCCTGTTACAAGTCCTTTCTGGAGGAAATTCATTACTTTGCCTTTCATACTACATTCATAAAGCCCTGTGATTAAGAGAAGTAAGTATTAATGCATGCATTGGTAAACAGAAAAACCGAAAAATGCAATAAATCAGTATTTCACTATATCTGTGACTAAATATTTCCACACTGATACATCAACCAATCAATAGCCGTGTATGTTGTTGCTTCCAGACAACATTTAATGGGAGATGTAGTAACAGTGAGTGGTTTCTCACTTTGGTCTCTTTGTTCTTGTCTACACATATGCAGATTATTTGAAAATCAATATTTTCCTCTTGTCCAAACAGCATTTCATGTCACTGAAAGGGAGTTTTTTGAAAATGTTGTGTAAGGTTTCTGTGAAATGATGATGTCACCACCACAATTCACACATACACACTGTCGCTAAATGCATCTAAACCATTCAGTTACGGGTTTAACCTTTGTTCTCTGAGTGAAGAGACTATCTCTCCACCCATTACATATTCCATATGTATAGGGAATCGACCCACTGGATCGTGTAACGTGGATACTCTTTGAAACACATCAGTTGTACTGGCCATGCCCTTGATTAGTGTTGTATAAAACACCTGTGTTGGAGTGGGACTAGTGCTTCTTATTGATGGACACACATCTCCAAGTGTCCCCTGGTGGAGACATAGTCTCTTCACCAAACGTTCTCTATCGTATCAAGATTATCTCTCCATATGTATGGGAAACCTTTGTAAGACACCACGTGAGGGGACTGTGCGGACCAGGCACAAGTGAAGATAGATAGATAGATAGATAGATAGATAGATAGATAGATAGATAGATAGATAGATAGATAGGCCTGATGGCACTGCCAGACGCAGAGAAGTGCTCCTGTCTTAAGCCCAGTGGCAAATCGCCAACCTGGGCCTGCCAACCCCTGCAAGGTGCAAGGGTGTAGCGGGGGATTGAGGGAGAGTCAAACCTGCCTGCCAGACACAAGGCTGGTTGAGTTGAAACAAGGGATTAACTGAAAGCACCTTGGGCCTCAGTGTTGGGAGGAAGAGTAACAAAATAAGTAAGGCTCCATTTCAGGGCCGGGGTGTGGCTAGCACCGGCTCTCCAAATGATGGGCTAGCTGCAGCTACCATGCCTCTGAGGGCGGCGGCAGATTTTCCCTGGTACAGCTGCTCTTGCAGGAACTGCAGGATATGTCGTGACGTGGAAACACGGGAGTCCACTTGATGGACTTCACACCAAGAGGTGAACTTGCCCCAATGGAAGGCATATGCTGCACAGATCGAAGGTGCCCTTGCTGACTCCAATGTTTGGATGACTGGATCTGGCAGGCCTAGGGCCCTAAACTCTGCCCTATCAGGGGCCATGCCCACAGTTTCAGGCCCTGTGGGAAGGGGTGAAATAAGGTGCCTCGTGTCTGCAACAACAGGTCTCTCCAATTGAGGAGCTCCCAAGGAGTTCCGTTCAGGAGTGGTGCAATCTCTGAGAACCATGGCATGTGGGGCAGCCCGGACACCTAGGCCTGCATGTACAGCTCCCCAACCTACCTGTGAGGCATCCATTGCCACGAGTTGCCGCTGTGTCACAGGGTCCAGCCTGTTGCCCCTCCCCAAGTTCCAGGGCACCTCCACCAGCGGAGTGCCGCACAAAGTCATCGTGTCACCCATGATTTAGTCGATGTGGGAGTCTGGGGGCTCAAAAACAGGCTCAGCAGACATCACTGCACCAGTCGCATGTGCAAAATGCTGAGTGGGACTATCTGGGCATTGGCTGCCATCAGGCCCATAAGACGGAGACACAGCCTCCAGCTCACCCTTGTGTGGAGGCAAAAGTGGGAGCGGCAAGCCCTTATGGCCTCTTTCCGCTGTGTGGTCAGGGAAATTGATGCCATACTGGAGTCCAGAGACATACCCAGGAACTGAGTGACCAGTGATTTTTCCAGCTTGCTCTTTTTTTCATTTGTCTGCAGCCCCAAATTCTTGATGTGCAGCAACAGCCTGGAAACATGGTCGCAGGACATATGTTGTGTCTGGGCACATACCAACCAGTCGTCCAGATAATTGAGGACCCTGAGGCCTTGTTGACAAAGGGGTTTGAGGACTGCGTCCATGCACCTCGTGAATGTGCAGGGTGCCAGAAAGATTCCAAGAGGGAGGACCATGAACTCGCAGGTTCAGCCCCCAGATTGGAACCAAAAGAAGCACCAATGCCGTCTCCAAATTGGTATTTGAAAGTAGGCATCTTCGAGGTCGACTGTGGCAATCCAGTTGCCTTGATTTATGGCCTGGTGTACCCTTGGGACTGAGAGCATCTTGTACAGGAGGGGTCACAGATACCAGTTCAGGCCTCTTAAGTCTAAGACCGGATGAAGGCCTCCATCCCTTTTGAGAATCAGAAAATAGTGTGAGAAGAAACCTGCCTGATGGTCGGCCTTCTCCACTTCCCTGATGGCGCCTTTGGAGAGGAGCTTTGCTACCTCTTCCTCTGGTATCTTCCTGTGCCGCTCATCTCTTACTGTGGGCTGAGGACAGGATGTTGACAGTGCAGGTTTGTGGGAAAATTGCAGTCATTACCCTTGGGTCATGGTGGAAAAGACCCATGGGTTGCCCCCTAGTGCTGCCCAGGCTTCCACTCGGTCTGGATGGGGGCCTGGGTAGCTGGGGCTCAGCACACCATCAGGAGCGGGGTGGAGGTTGTCAGCCCCGATGCCGTCTGGCCCCTCTCCTGCTGCTCTGTTGCTGGAATGCATGTTCACATCGGCGAACCAGCTGCAGCCTAAAGTCTCCTGGGCCCCAACCAGGTTGTGGTGGCAAAGCTTGATGCAAGGGGCCCTTTGAAGAATCAGAGGGACAATCCCCTTTATTTGTCACACATTTACAGACACGCTGAACACGGCATGCAATTGGTGAAATTTGTCTTCCGCTTTGACCCTTCCTGGTCATCCTTCCTCTGTGGCAGACCAGGAGCGGTGAGCTGTCATCCAACTGGCGCCTGGGGACCCAGTTTCTTTTGTCACCATTGGTCAGGTGGTGATCTTCTTGCATGTTTTTAGTGGGGTTTTTTTAAGGGGGATACCCCAGGTGAACACGGGGAGAACATGCAGTTCCTGCTAGGACAGCTGGATGGTCCTAAAGCTGACCCTGCTGGTGACACAAGGGCAGCCAGGGACTGGTGCAATCACTGACGTTTTGCAGCTCCGTCACTGTTGGAATGGGAGTGGCGCCATTTACCAACAAAGAAATGGGCACAAGCCTCCCTTGTGCACAGGGGCATTATAAAGCAATTCATGCATGCTACAGGGTTTTCTCTGGCAACCCAGACATGCTATGCACTTGTCGTGTCCATCCTCCATAGGCAGTGTGATGGCAAAGGCCACACACACGAGTGGTTGCACTGGTCATGTCCGCAGACATATAAGTCAACGGCTTTTTTTTTTTTTTTTTTAACTTACCTGTGTGTTTAGTTTATTACAACACACTTACCTGCAAATTATACTTACCTGTCTATTTATTTATTTATTTATTTTAATGGTGAAACTTCTCCTTTAATGCCAAGTCTCGCGTGATTAGGTCACGGCTGGCCATGAGGGTTTGTTTACACCAGAGTGCGTAGTACGCCGTAAGAGAAACCTATGCAGCTCACCTTCACTCGGGGAACAGACAGGCCAATCACCGGCTGCAACTCCACCTCTCCTCGGTTGCATTACCAGCACCACCATGTGTAATATGCCGTATGAGGGAAATCACAGCATGCTTAAACATGGGGAACAGCACACCAAAATCAGCTGGACCCCAACTTGCCTGGGTCGTTGTTTAGCAGCAAGGACTTACTGGGATACGGCTCTTAATTGGGGGGCGGACAGATACATGGAATACAACCACCGGGGAGAAAACCTCATGACAATTCTCCCACTACTTAACTGCGACTTCAGCGACAGTTAAGCGGCTACACTTGTATTCTTTGTAAAGTTTATAGTCTATGTCTTTGCTCTTTTCTCACAAACGTCCATGTGGAGATCAAAAAAGCACTAGTCCCACGCCAACACATGTGTTTTATACAACACTAATCGAGGGCGTGGCCGGTACAACCAGTGTGTCTTAAAGAGTATCCACGTTACATGATCCGGTAGGTCAATTCCCCATACAAATGGAATATGTAATGGGTGAAGAGATAGTCTTGATACGATAGAGAACAACAAAAATGGTAGACTACCAGTTTGCTTATGTTTGGTTAGCACTACTAGGCTGTGAGCAGCAAAGGCATTAAATCAATAAAAGTGAAGAAATAGGTCTCAAACAACTGCAAATAAATGAATAATTAATCTACTATTGTTTGTCTTTTTAAATTCCTACTGCAAAAGGAAAATAAGCTCATGACACATACTGAGAATATTGTTCTCTGTTATCTTATGTATTTTTGATATAGAAGTTATCGCCACCTAGTGGCCCAGCATGCTTTTTTGAGATTTTTATGTATTTATTTATCTAAAAATCCATTTTCAAAATGTACTTGTACATGTAAACAAGATCTTATCTGCAGTATGATTTGATGGCAAAGCAGGCAGAAGACTTTATTTCTCTGTCAGCTTCAAAAGTCAACCCATCATTTTCCTCTAACACAGGAAAGGACTGGTAGCTTTGACTTACCAACATCAGCAAGGATGACGTTGTTAACTGTAAGCACAGACTTTGTGCCAGAAGCAGTTATTTTAATTCTTGGGCTGTCTTTAATTTCCAGCGCTTTAAATTTCCACTCAGAACCAGAAATTTGTCCCAAATTAATGTTTTCTGGAGGGCCACAAGTCAGTGTCATGGTATTACCAGTGTAAGTCAGTTCTGGAAAGTCGATTGAGGTTGAACCTTTGGAGACAGGAAAAGAGATGAGTTAGGATTCAAGTCAAACAAAAGATATTAAACTACTTGCCTTTTTGAACTTACTGTTGTAAAATGCAGTAACTGAGCCAATGACTGGGGCAATAGGCCTCATTGCTTCTTGGAGTTTTTCATTTGCATCAGCCATTTCATCTACAATAACTTCTGTTGTCTGAACAACAAAGTCTGTAATTACACTTCCTTCTCTGAAAGAACAAACAAAAGCCAAAGTGATGATGTAAAATGAGTATAGGGTCCTGCCTCCAAATGTTTTCAATGCCACAATTACTGTACCTGAATGCCTTCACAAAAACATTGATAAACCCAGTGATTCCCTTATACTGCTCTTCTAACTGTGGAGACAAGTGGTTAAAGATGTCAAGATGACAACTTGAAGAAGTGAGAATACAAGTCAGAACTGGATCTGACATTAACAATACACTTACCACTGTAAGAATCTTTGATTCCAGATCCTTGTATTCAAAACTTGTTGCATCATTTAATTCTGCTGTGTACTCCAGGTCTAATCTGATTGACATTTCCACATCAAATCCTGTTTAAAAAATGTTTACAAGCATGAGCAAAGCTACAAATAAACTTTTCATATTTGTTATGTTTTTTACGTTTTTTTTTTTTTACTTGTAGTGCCTTAAATCATGCATAATACTTTTGGAATGTTAATCAGTGTTACACAGTAAGATATGGAAATTTTGAGCTCCACTTATGAGATCATGATCAAGAACTGATAGAGGAAATAAATGCACCCTGAATCCATAGATCAGGTCAAGTTCTAAGTAATGTATTTTAATATAAAATTCAACTTTCTTTCAGTCCTCTTCTGTGCCTCTACTAAAGACCAATACAGATGTCATTGTTTCTTCCTTGACCTAGTGTGGTGCAATTATGGTGTTAAACCAATCAGTGGTCAGAAAACTGGAACAGTGTTGTTTAAAACATCTGATATAAGGTTATTCATAAGATAATGCTCTGTTATAGTACCTCCTTAACCCCATTTTGTTGATAATACCTGTAATACCTGTAAAAGGCAGCGTTGTAACTATAGGAGTGGTCATAGTTGCCCTAGTTGTTGAAAGGGTGCTGGCAGCAGTTGTGCTGGTAATGGTGTTGGAGATAGTGGTAGTTACTCTGGTGGTGGTCGTGGTGGGGACAGTGGTAGTAGTGCTTGTGGTGGGGATAGGGGTAGTAACTCTCGTAGTGCTCAGGGTGGGGACAGTGGTGATAACTTTGGCTGCTGTCGTGGTGGGGTTGGTGGTGGTAACTCTCGTGGTGCTGGAGGTGGGAACGGTGGTGATAACTTTGGCTGCAGTCGTGGTGGGGATAGCGGTGGTAACTGTCATAGTGCTTGTGGCAGGGATGGTGGTGGGGACTCTCGTAGTGCTCGAGGTGGGGATGGTGGTGGTAACTCTCGTAGTGCTCGAGGTGGGGATGGTGGTGATAACTCTCATAGTGCTCGAGGTGGGGATGGTGGTGGGGACTCTCGTAGTGCTCGAGGTAGAGATGGTGGTGGTATCTCCTGTAGTGCTCGAGGTGGGGATGGTGGTGGTAACTCTTGTAGTGCTCGAGGTGGGGACAGTGGTGATAACTTTGGCAGCAGTCATGGTGGGGATAGCGGTGGGAACTCTTGTAGTGCTCGAGGTGGGGATGGTGGTGGTATCTCCTGTAGTGCTCGAGGTGGGGGTGGTGGTGGTGACTCTGGTAGTGCTCGCGTTGGAGACAGTGGTGAATACTCTGGCAGCGGTTGTGGTGGGGATATTGGTAGTAGTGGTAGCTGTTGCGAGGGGTACGGTTGAAGCTGGGATAGAGGTAACCTCTGATGTTGTGGAGCTAACTGTAGTATGTTGGCTGGTCATACTAGTAGCTGAAAATGCAACAGTTTAAAAGCACATAATAATTACTTAAGATGTCCTCAAATATATGGTGCAGAGAATTTACAGTTTCTCAACAATTTGTAAATGCCACAAGTCACAGCAATGGGTTTTGTTATGACATACATATTTCACATAACCTTAATTTCATCAATAATTGTCCAAATATAACACTGCTTGTACACTAATTGTTACACTACTTTTACTAGATGAAAGTAGTGTAGCAATTGTTTTGAAACTTGCTGTTGTAGCACTAGATGTGCAAGAATATATTGAAATTCTAGTGTACAAGTAATGTCTTTCAAATTGAAATTAATTGCTGAACATTTTCAAACAAATTTCAAGAAGGGAAGGGTTACCCCACAACTGATATCTTAATACCTACTGGTAACAACAGTTTTTGCTGGAGTTGGGTGTGTTGTCACAGTAAGCGCTGAATTTGCAAAAAACGTGTCATTGGAGACAATAAAAAAACAAATTATTCAAGCCCAGATTTGCAGTAGAATTTTTTAAAAAACATTTTCATACTATCACAATTATTTTTTCCAACACTTACTTTTTACAATTGCTGTAGGTGTTATGTTAACATCTATTGTACCAACTGTTGTTGAATCTGGAAAGACAATTTTATAATTATGTTTGTTGAAGTAAAAGATTAAATCCAATAAGTGAAAGTAAATTATAGAAGTTTCAAGTTTCAAGCCCAAATAGTCTATTGTAAGGTTTTGTACTACCTTCAAGTGAATAAAAACAACTGATATTAAAAAACAAAAATAAAATGTTAACAACAAAAGTGCAACTTCATCGCTTATTACTTGAAAACTCATGGATAACTGCAGTTGTAGTTGATGTTAAGGGTATTATAGTGTTTTGATGTGTTATGGCTATTGATGTTGAATCTGCAAGAACAATTTTACAACCATCAGTTACAACCATAAAGTTACTGATAAAACTATAAACCAAAATTATTCAAGCCAAATTACTTACCAGAAGTTTTACTGCATATTAAGACCATACCTTAACAATTATTTTTAAGCACTTACTTGTTACGACTGTTGTTGGTGTTGTGGTAACTTTTGTTGTGTTCACACCTGGAGTAGCAACTGTTGTTGAATCTGACAAAATCATTTATTATTATCATTATTATTATTTATTTATTTATTTATTACTATATGTACTGTATGTTAAACTGAAAAGTGAGATCTGACAACTTGATTAAGACAATAACTGTCTTGTTATAACAAGGAAGGGAATTATTCTCAAGCACTCACATGTTGGTGACGATGTGGCTGTTGTAGTGGTTACATTTATTGTTGTTGTCGCAACAGGTATTGAATCTGAATGGAACATTTTGCAATATTACTGCTGACAATAATAAACAGGTGCATAGTTTTAATCAATCAAGTATGTCACATGATCTTAATTCACATACTTCCTTACAGTATATCAAGGAAGGCCATTCCAACAATCCATGATGTAATTGTGGTGGTCATAATGTTCAAATGTGAAATCAGTAGCTGCCCCCCTAGTGGCGCCTGCTTAGAATCTTAGATGCAACAGTACTCATTTTAAAACCCCACAGCAGTCCAGTAAAAAAATAACCCTAAAACACCTATCCAAGGCAAACCCAAAGTTAACTGATAGCTTTTCTTTAACCATTTGTACATGCATGGTTTTGGTCTCTTTTGAAAGGTAACACTCTGAACGTTTATCCCCATCAGTCAGAATCACTGTGAGTGCTCCACAGACTTGGTTGCAATTGGCTCAGTCTTCACAGTCTGTTTAGCTCAGACTGTTATTGGCTTCTCTTGTTTACAAGGCTTCGTATGACAGATCGTGACTGGTCAAGTGAGGTGTCATTTGAAACCTGAGATTCAATTTGTTTATACTTTTCTTATATTTTCACACTGTACAAATAATTTAGAGACGCTTACTTGTTACAGTTGCTGTTGATGTTACAGCTGTTGTAGTGCTCATATCTGTTGTAGAAACTGGTGTTGAACCTGGGGAGAAAAAAAAAAACATTACAAAAGGTCAAATCCCTTAATTCTAAAAATGTACTCATAACTACAGCTGTTGGTGGAATTATGGGTGTAGCATTTTTTGATTGTACACAGTTGTTGAAACTAAACAGCTAACTTATTCAAGTCCAGATTACTAACTGTGATTTTCACTCTATTTTCATATCATATTTTTCAGCATGATAACAGTTGTCATTAGTGTTGCTGCAGTTGTAAAAAAGTTTAATTCTTCAAATGAATATGAATTAAAGAAATGGTCAAAGAAACACCAACCAGAGAAGTGTCATCCCATCCCTTATATCTACAAACTCACTGGTAACTACAGCTTTTGTAGTCAAGGGTTCTGTAGTGTTCACATGTTGTGGTGATAGGTGTCAAATCTACAAAAATCATTTTGTCTTTTTTATTACTAATAATTTAATATGATGAATATTATTCTTAAGCACTTACTTTTTGCAGTTGCTGTCGGTGTTAAATCTAAAAAAAATGACAACAGTCCATATTAAACTGAAAAATTAGCCGTTCAAGTAACTGCTGTGTTGTGTCACTCAATTTTTTATTTTTTTTTTTTTTTGATTATTTTTTTTAGCTTTTTAGCCTTTATGATAGTGATAGCTGAAGGTATGACAGGAAAGGGGGCAGAGAGAGAGAGGGGAAGACACACAGGTGTGAGTCGAACCTGCGGCCACTGCAGAGGACTGACAGACTCAACACATGGGCGCACACCCTACCAGCTGAGCTATGGGGTGCCCCATGTCTCTCAAATATTTACCAGAGGGTAAAGGGGGCTAATTACAAAGTTTGATAATTATTTGATATTATATGATCAGTTGTTCTTGCCTTTACAACATGTGTTAGGATACAATTCCAGGTCATTTGCTCTCAAGTCCAGCAAGTGCCTTTAATTCAAAGCAGTGGCTCCAAAGTTTCAATCATGAAGTTTAGGAACAGTTTTTAAAACTTACTTGGCACAAGTGTTGTTGGTGTTGCAGCTGTTGTAGCGACAGGTGTAGAATCTGGGAAAGAATATTCTAAAAGATTACTCATAATCATAATCATGTAAAGAATTTTAACATTTTGTCTTTTTCATTTGTTCATCACTCATGTCTGAGGAACTTACTGGTAACTGCAGTTGTTGGTGTAGCTGTGGGTGTAGTAATGTTGAGCGTTGAATCTAAAATATTGAATATTTACCTTTTAATTTAGCTCAGTGCATGTAGTTTTGTGGTAGAGCTCTAAAAATACTATGAATATTATTCTTAAGCACTTACTTGTTGCAGTCGGTGTCGGTCTTACAGCTGTTGTAGTCGTCAGATCTGTTGGAGCAACAGGTGTTGAATCTGTTAAAAAAACAACAAAAACGTAAGGTAAAGTCCATCACATGAAGACAAAATCACAGAAATGTTTAAGCAAAGTTAACTACTAGACTACTAAAACATACTGGTAGCTGCGGCTGTTGGTGAAGTTAAGGGTTCTGTAGTGTTTTTATCTGTTGTAGCAGCAGGTGTTGAATCTGCAAAGACCATTTCACAAACATATGTTAATGCTGACAGTAGCAAACATAATTTACACTCAGATCATTTGCTGTAAATTTTATTTTACCACTTTTACACCAAAATTAGCACATATATGTTGTTTTCTAAGCTCCAAAAACAGGCGATTGACTCTATTGCTGTTGCCAGTAGGCCAGTTTGCCTCTCTGTGTTTATTCTTGTGTCACGTTCAATGTCACAAATGTACCAGCCATTTATAATTATGTATTATTGACAACAATAAAAACAGCATTTCAATATATTCTAGTTATTTCTAACCCTTATTTTGTAGCAATTAGCTGCTAAAGGCAGGGCTAACTCGAAAGACTAGGCAGCTTGTCAATTCCCTCCAAGGAATCAATAAAGATGTTAATCTATCATTAGCTTTATTTGTTATTTGGTAATTTTGCATCATTAGTATGAATGTGTAGAGAACCTGAAGGAATCAAATAAATGTATTAAGAAGTAAAGTGTACAGTATTTGCTTCGGAAATGTCATGTATGAAAGTAGCAGAAGATGGACTCAAGTTACCTCAGAATTGTAATATGTACCGCTGCTGCCCCCTCAGAACAAGGAAGGACACTAACTGTTCTTTGCGGAGTTGCATGTGTGGTAGTGTTCACATCTGTTGTACCAGTAAGTTTTGAATGTATAGAGATCATTCCAGCTGACTCACTGTGATTTTTCTACTACATTTCTGTGCTTTAACGATCATTTTGTGAACACTTACTTGTAACTGCTGTAGGTGTTGGTGCACTCGTTGTAGTGTCCACATCTGTTGTAGCAACAGCTGTCGAATCTGAGCAGAAATGTTTGCAACTATAGTTAACTTTTTGAAATTGTGGGTGTTGCAGTGCTCAGATTTGTTTTAACGAAGGGGGTTGAGTCTACAAAGTTTGATCATTATTTGATATTATATGATCAGCTGTTCTTGCCTTTACAACATGTGTTAGGATACAATTCCAGGCCATTTGCTCTAAAGTCCAGTGCCTTTAATTCAAAGCACTGACTCCCAAGATTCAATCATGAAGTTGTGGAACAGTTTCTTTTAAACTTACTTGGCACAAATGTTGGTGTTGCAGCTGTTGTAGTGCTCATATCTGTTGCAGTAACAGGTGTTGAATCTGGAAATAATATTTAAAAATGATCAATATTAATTATCATGTAAAGATTTCTAGCTTTCGCTCATGTCTAAGAAACTTATTGGTAACTGCAGTTGTTTGTGTAACTGTGAGTGTAGTAATGTTGAGCGTTGAATTTAGCTGTTTTTGACTTCTTACTTTCTACAGTGGTGGCTGAGGTGCAGTGTCATGTCAGGCTGTCATGTCTGTAAAGATGACTTTATAGTTGCCTGTTTTTGATGACTACAAAGTAAAAACTGAACTCTGGTGATATTATGCAAGAATACATATCTATTTTTTTTTTATCTGTTTTAATTTAGAGTGAAATACTTTGTTTACTGTAGATAACTAACCTATCCCCTTCTTTTAAAATACTTACTTGTCACAATTGTTGGTGTTGTTGTAGCTGATGTGGTGTTTCGATCTGTTGTCAGGACAGGTGATGAGTCTAAAGAGAACATTTTACAGTTATTTCTGTGCCTCTGCTTCAAATTGAGATAATTTCTGGAAATTTTCAAACAAAAGTTTAATATTCATAAATACGTACTGGTGACAGTTTGGGGTGTAGTTGTCTGTGTTGTAGTGCTTCGATCTGTTGTAGCAACAGGTGTTGTATCTGTAAACAACATCAGTGTTGATTCAAAATGATTCAAGCTCAGATCATTCAAAGTAATGATTTAGCATTTTTACTGTACATCTATTACACATGACTGTAAAAACTTAAAATCACTCCACTTATATAAGGAAATAACATTGTAATAATCACACTTACATGTTACATCTGTCACAGGTGTTGTTGCAGCTGTAGCAGTGTTCAGATCTGTTGTAGAAACAGGTGTGGAAGCTAAATGGAATATTTCACAAGTTATTTATTTTCTACGAGTAATGAGGTAAAGCTCATAACACACACATTTCACCCAGATCTGTTGTCAACCCGAAGGCTGTGATTTCACAGGACTTACTGGTGGCGACAGCTGGTGTTGTATTGCTGAGGTCTGTTGTACCAGCAGGTGTTGTATCTAAAAAGAACATTTGAACAATAGAATGCAAAATCAGACAAGCCCAAATGACCCACTATGAGGTTTTAGCATTTTGACAGCACAAGTTGTGCACAAAATGCTCATTCATAGTAGTATACAAGAAGAGCTTTATTCTATGGCACCTGTGGCAGTTGATGGTGTTGTTGTCACTACTATAGTGTTTATATGTGTTGTAGCAGCAGGTATAGAATCTGAAAAGAACATTTTAGATATCACATAGACTGAAAAGCTAAATCCTTCATAGTTATTGCTGTTGTAGCATTTAGATGCTGTGTGACAGAGGCAGTGATTGAATCTAGAAGGGTCATTATGCAATAACTTACACATTTGAATTGACAGTAAAACAATATAAATGTTATGTGTGTCAGCAGATCTGTTTTTTAGTATATTGTTTGCGTCCATATTACATATTATCTGCATTAGCCATGAATGCTCATTGGCAGTGCTGATATGCTTTTCATGTGGCACTGCCAAAAGGTAAGAGAGACGCAGTGGAATTTGGATGCTGAGGTCTGTTGTAGCATTGAGTACTAAATCTCAAATGATCATTAGAGTAAAAATAAAACTCATTTTATTCCACAATCACCTATAATGTGTTTATGATGTTTTATAATGTGTAAATCCTTGTGTTTTATGGAGTGGTACTGACACAGGAAGGGAGGTAAACTGAATATACATGCCATGTTTGACAGGTGTTGTGTCTATTATGACTATTCTATCTTCAGATGTTGAAAATAAAAGGTAAAGTTTTCAGAGCATGGATAAGTTTCTGGTAAGTTTTAACACTGTCATTTAAAATCCAAACTGTATTTGTTATGCAGATGAAGGAGTAAAAATTTAATTTGCACCAAAATTCAAGTTTTTAGGCAAATATAGAGAACAACAGAGAAAATTGGGGTGTTAAGATATGTACTATTATTGTAGGTGGTGAGTCTAAAAATGTAATTATAAGATTTTTTAACAAGAAATTGTATGTATAATACACACATAAAAATGTTTTAAGAAATATAAATCAAGCAAAAATGATATCCTATGATAGATATTTAACTCATGGCCTTATTTTAAAGAAGTGACTTATTAGAAATGTTGTTGCAGCTGGTGTGAAATCCCAAAGGAATTGTAGCAACAGATGTTGAATCTAAAAAGACCACTTTGAAATTATCCATAATCATTTAATCAATCCTTGTATGTAAATACTTACTGGTCACTACAGTTGTGGGTGTTGTTGTGTACAGGACTGCCGTATAAACAGGTGTTGTGTCTAAAAGGACAATTTATGATCATGTGTTATATCTGACATCACATGACACGTGAAACACTCACTGTAAGGCTTAACAAGCTTGTAACAGTTGTGAATGGTGCACACAGCCATGCCACAGTGTTCAGATCTGTTTTAGCAACAGGTGTTAAATCAATTTATTGAGCTATCCATACACTATGCATTCCATTATTTCCAATGCCATGCATGGGAGGCGGTGATACTAATATAGACATAAAATATGACAGTGATATCTTTTAGTTAACTGTATAAGTTTAACCCCTTTGATTGATTGGTTGCAGCAAAACCTAACTGAGGAAGCAATGTGAAATTCAGTATTCAGTGTCAAATATATGAGATGACTAATACATACCAGTTATGACAGTTGGGGTCGTTGTTAAGAGTGTGGTGGTCTGTGTTGTTGCAGTGTCTGTGATTTTAAACAGGCAAAAAATATCAAGAAAACATGACACCAAGGACAGTAGCAAAAACTTCACATCACATATCAGAAACTCAATAAAGCAGAGTGACAGGTTGAATAAAGACGGAAAGAACTCTACACTGTGTGTGGTATAGGATAAATACTTAATACACTGTTTTTTCATACCATTTGGAGGAGTTGGCGATGGGCAAATGAAGAGATCTGTGTGAAAAACAGACAGTGTTTTGAAAAGGTCTGAAAACAAACAGGAAGTGCTCATATCTTGAACGGAGCTGGGGAACCCATGTGGAAAGGCATAAAGAACATTCATTCATTCATCTTCTATACCCGTCTATCCCTTTCGGGGTTGCGGGGGGCTGGAGCCTATCCCAGCTGTCAGCGGGCGAGAGGCAGGATACACCCTGGACCGGTCGCCAGTCGATCGCAGGGCAACATATACAGACAAACAACCATTCACGCTCACACTCACACCTAAGGGCAATCTTAGAGTAACCAATTGACCTAATGAGCATGTTTTTGGTCTGTGGGAGGAAGCCGGAGTGCCCGGAGAGAACCCACACAAGCCCAGGAAGAACATGCAAGCTTCACACAGAAAGGCCCTGCCCAAGCCGGGGATTGAACCAGCGACCTTCTTGCTGTGAGGCACGCGCACTAACTGCTGTGCATCATAAGGAAGGCCCATCAAAGACTGCACTTTTTGAGGAGGCTGAAGTGGGCTGGCCTCACCCCTGAAGGTTTAACCTCATTCTACTGGTGTGTGGTGGAGAGTGTCCTGTTGTTCTCCATCACGGTTTGGTACGGGAACTGCTTCGCAGCTGACAAGAAGGCGTTGCAGAGAGTGGTGAGATCTGCTCAAAACATATCAAACAGCAGCTTCCCTTCCCTGCAGGACATTTACATTGACAGATGCAGGAGCAGAGCATTTTCCATCATGATGGACCCCACCCACCCTGCTCACGAACTGTTCACCCCCCTCCTCTCAGGCAGAAGGCTGAGCAGCCTCAGAGCCAGAACAACAAGGCTGAAGTGCAGCTTCTTCCCAGAGGCTGTAGGCTTATGAACTCTTAACTCACTCTGTGACTCTTTATTATTACTTATTTAGATTTATTATTTATTGTGAATATATTTATTATTGTGTTTTTAATATTTTATTATTGTGTTTGCCACTGGTTCTGAGAGAAAAATTTTGTTCCTTCATGTCAAACATGTAGAAATAAAAAACCTTGAACCTTCAATGAAAGTAATTCAAGAGGCTCTCAGCTCCTACCTGAGGGTGTCTGGCAGTAAGACCCATCTGGAGGGATGGCATTGATGCAGCCACAAGTATTGTCGATTATATTATCACATGTGCCAAAAGTGGAACACATATGGCAAGGCCAGCGGTACTGGTCTTCACATCTGCACTGGTATGTTGTACCATTTGGGTAACAAACTGCAGAGAAAATGACGTTGAAACACACATAAAATGTAAGATTGTTGGCATAATTTGAAATGATTTCTGGAACATCATAATAATCCATTCTGTGGGTGTGTTACTGTTACCTGTGGAAATATTGATGTCAGAGATTTGTGTGTAGCTGTCGATGCTGATGGGGTAACTGATGTTGCTCAGAATGATCCTCATTTGATTTATTACTGCTACATCTGAGGTGTTCAACTCGACAGATATCAGGTATTCATGAAGAACTGGAGGAGCTGTGATGAGAGAGTCCAAAAGAAACATACATCAACACATGTAGTCAGTACTGTGCTTATCTTTTTTGTGTTTTCACAAATGAAATATTATCTTGTCAGTCTTACTTGTTGGTGAAGGAGTTGTTGTGTGAGGACAGGCTGTAAAGTCTGTAAGCAGGAAGAGAGAGAGGAGCAGCTGCTGAATAAATACAAATACAGTGTGACGCTTTGAGGACAGTCATCACTGCACTTCTGCTACATGCTGCAGTGGGTTGCTGCTGTTGTGAGTTTTCAACAGCAGATGGCACTCTTTCCAAAGGTGTCCTTCTAACTGAAGCAAGCTCTCATCTTTTGACAACTCCACAGCCAGGAATGACAAAGAGAGACACAGGTCTTGACATAAAAAAGTGAGTTTAGGGAAAGCAGTTATGCAGGTTTTCAAAGCGCCAGTGAGTTATGTTGCAAATGTTTGGAGCATGGTTATCAAAATGACAGTCATCAAACTGCCAAACAAGGCAGGCTAAAAAAGTAGTTCCTCAGCATGTAACGTTCAATGATTGTAAGGCCCAAAACACCACCTTCAACAACAGAGAAATACTCCATGATACCAAATTCAACCACCTGTAAGCTTGACATGAGGTTAAATGAATGGATCTTAGTAGAGTCCGTTTTTCTTCTTCAAGCTTCAGCAGAATTCACCAAGTTTGATTCTCTTTAAAAGTCTGTTTTTTCACATTCCTTGAAGTTTGTTTTAATAACTATAATTCAGTTGAGACATATCCTCAAACCTTAATTTAGGTATCAGTCAAAGTGTTAATCATTTTAGTTTTAAACCAAAAACAAAGGGTTTGTCCAGTGAGGCACCTGACCTACTGTCTTGAGTTAATTACTACAAACCAACTCACTGTGCTGATCAGCAGACTTGCAATACTGTCTGTCAGGAGGAATGGTGTTGATGCATCCACATGTGTCACCGGTGATGTTGTCACAGGGTCCGTACAGGAAACACTGGTCACATGACCAACGATACTGATCCTCACATCTGCACTGGAAACCACCACTGTTCGGAAAGCAAACTGGAGATGGAAACACATGAGTTTCATCTGACTTCACGTTTACAACCCCATTTCCAAAAATTTTGGACACTGTGTAAAACATAGATAGAAACAGAATGTGATAATCTACAAAACACTGAAACTCCATAAGTAATTGGAAAACAGCAGAAAGGTGACATATCAAATGTTGAATTTGATGTTCGCGCTATGTTTTAGAAAAGTTGGCACAGTGGCAACAAAAGACTGGCAAAGCTGTGAAAAGCTAAAAGCAAACAGCTGGTGGAACAACTCACAGTTAATTAGGTGAACTGACAACAGGTGAGTGACATGATTGGGTATAAAAAAAAAGCCTTCCACAGAGGCTGACCCTACGTTTACACGTAGCAGGGTATTTTGGAAAATGGATATTTTAGCCCCTCTGTTTTCAAAAATAACATTGTGCACACAACATAATTTTCAAAAATGTTGTTTACATGAACCCAGATAAATACACCGTCAAGCGCATCATAACTATGCCAAACCTATGGGCGCGTGTAAAGATAGGTCGCTCACATGATGTTAAGTATTTTCAGTCACATGTTGTGACGTTTCGGAACCTAAAACGCCGTTTAACCCTGTTTACATGCCAACTCATAACTGGCGTTTTCAGAAATCTCCACTTTGGCCGGAGATTTTAAAAATGATCGTTTTCCGTGAAAAAAACTCTGTTTGCATGTAAACGAGAGGCCAAACCGCATGAAAACATATGCGTTTTCCCTAAGTGTAAATAAAGCCTGAGTCTGTCTGCAGTAAAGATAGGGGTTCAAATCTCTGTGACAAAACAGTGCAACAATTTAAGAATAATGTTTCTCAATGTAGAATTGCAAAGAATTTGGGTATTTCATTCTCTACAGTACATTAAATGATTCAGAGAATCTGAAGACATTGCTGAAAACCAATACTGGTGACCTTCAGTCCCTCAGACAGCACTGCACTGAAAACAGACAGGATTCTGTCATGGACATCACTACATGAACTCAGGAACACTTCAAGCACAGTTCATCACTGCATCCACAAATGAAGCGGAAACTCTACCATGTAAAGAGGAAACTGCATATAAACCAGATCAGAAACGAGCCCCAAACTGTTGAGCAGCTGAAATCGTACATCAAGCAAGAATTTGAACACATTCCACTTTGAAACTGACACCGGTCGCTCTCCTCAGTTCCCAAACGCTTACAGAGTGCTGTTAAAAGAAGAGGTGATGAAACAAAGTCCTAAACATTAGCCTGTCCCAACCTTTTGAAATGTTGGCATCAAATTCCAAATGAAGACATGATTTTCAAAATTAATGAAATTTCTCAGTTTCAACATTTGAAACTTGTGCTATTTTCAAGTAAATATGCGATTCAATGTTTTGCAAATCATGATGTGTGGTGCCAAATATGTCATGAGTTTTTCTAACTGTGACACATGACAGGGCAGGTGTCATTTTTTAAATTTAATTTTTTTCAAATGAGACTGTAGCTTTAAAATATCATACTTGAGGCTAAACATGTAATACTTTGGCTTGTGGTTTGTTTTGTTGTATTCTTTTCTGGTGGAGTTTGGTTGTTTTTTTGTGTCTGTTTTCCGCAGGGGAGGTATGACCAGGCTGAGCAGAGGGCGGACGGCGCACCTGCTGCACATCAGTTGATTCTCCCCTGCATTTAAGCAGCGTGGCTTCTCTGCCTCGCTGCTAGATTGTTTTGAGTCCATGCGTCAAACTTTCCAGCCTGTATCTAACTCCATTGAATTACCTAGTCTTGCGCATTCTTTCCTAGCCGCTGTAGAGCGAGTCTTGTTAGTCTTGTTTAGTTCTCGTGTTTGTTAGTTTCTTCTCGTGCTTTAGTTCCTTGATTCATATCTTAGTGTTTTTGTCCTACCCGCTCGCCACGGAGTAGTTGATTTTTGTGTTTTGGCTGTATTTTCGTTTTTCTTCCCTGGCTTTGTTTTCTCGTGTGTCGTACCCGCTGTTTAGTAATAAACCGTTGTCTTTTGTAACAGCTCTTTGTGTTCTGTGCCTTTTGTCTGCAATGGGGATCCAGTTAAAATTTACTTGATCATTCAGATCATAACAAAGCATACATTTCACATTCCTACTGTATAAAACTCTGAATAAAGTAAACCAAAATGAAAGAAGGTGTTGGCTGTACCTGTAGAAATATTGATGTCAGAGATTTGAGTATGGTTGTCGATGGTGATTGGGTAACTGATGTTGCTCAGAATGGTCTTCAGCTGATTTATTAATGCAGCATCTGAGATGTTCAACTCGACAGAAGTCAGGTATTCATAAAGAACTGGAGGAGCTGCAGAGGCAGAAAATAAAAGAACAGTTGAACAGCTGAACTCAGTTTGATCATGTCCAGAGAAAAGTGTCATAGAAATCAATTGGCTCATATGTAAAAAAGATTCTTCTTCATGTGTTTTCTTTTTGCATTAAAACAAGCAGCATCTTCTCAGCTTTACCTGTTGGTGGTGCAGTTGTCAGAGGACACACTGAAAAGTCTGTAGACAGACACAAACGTTTGAAAAAAGAAAGGACAAAAAAAAAAAGTGAAAATACGGGCACTTTTCAAAAAGATGTATTATTGAGATAAAAATAAGCAAAGGAGAATAAGACACTTTTCACAGTTTCAACATTACACCATATAATGTAGACAGTGTTTTAAACACAATAGAAAAACATGAATTTTGGCAGTAAAACTGGGATTGTGCAGCCATAGTACTCACTTTGATGGTGTATTGACTGACAATACTGCCCGTCAGTGGGAATAGCTTTAATGCACCCACATGTACTGTTTGTATCACCATCACATTTCCCGTACGTGGCACACTTGTCACAAGGCCAAAGATAGTGATCCTCACAGCGGCACTGGACCTCAGAGCCACCTGGGCTGCAAACTTTCAAAAGGTGAGAGGTTTAATGCGCTGTAAACAACCAATTCTACCCTCTGAGGGTTCAAATGTTTGTCCTTACCTGTAGTGATATCAGCAGCTGAGATGTTTATTTGCGTTCTGACTTGGACGGGGAAAGTGATATTTTTCAAGGTGTTTCTCAGTTGATCTGCATCTGTAGTGTTCACCTCTATGATAATCTGGTATTCATAAAGAACTGGAGGTACTGTTGGAAAAGATAGTGTATTAGAAAGAATAGAAACAATATTGGTCATTATGTCATGTGATACAGCACAGTAAGTGATGTATGATTTGAGTTTTATTCATATACTGAATGTAGTCCTGCATCAGGTGTATGTTAAATATTAGGTCGGTCATATTCTTCCCAGTAAACATGGTGTCAATGTATGTGATATTGACTGTGTTGCTCAGTCTAACAGGAAAAGTGATGTTTGTGCCCTATCAGTACAGTGTCAATGACAGTGATTTCAACTCTAAGTTTCCATAGAATAGAATAGAATAGAAGTGTGAAAGTAATAAACCTGAAATAAGTCTCGATTACCTTTCTTTGGCTGGCAGTACGGCCCATCAGAGGGAATACTGTTGATACATCCACACGTGTCATCAGTGATCTCATCACAGGCTCCATATGTGCTACAGTTTCTATATGACCAGACATACTGATCCTCGCATCTGCACTGGAAGTTGCTTCCATTTGGGTAGCACACTAAACAACAACAACAACAACGACAAAACACACATATCAACAAAGAGAGAACAATTAAAGGTGCTATAAGTAGTTTAATGCATCCACATTTAACACTTGGTCAAGAACTGCGAGTGAAATGAAACACAGTTCATTCATTCATCTTCTATACCCCTGATTATCTCTTTTGGGGTTGGGGGGGGGGGGGGGGCTGGAGCCTATCCCAGCTGTCAACAGGCGAGAGGCGGGGTACACCCTAAGCCGGTCGCCAGCCGACCATTCACTCACATTCAGGGACAATTTAGAGTCACCAATTAACCTAGTGAGCATGTTTTGGGTCTGTGGGAGGAAGCCAGGATCAAACCAGCAACCTTCTTGCTGTGAGGCACGCGCACTACCTGCTGCGCCACCGTGCCGCACAGTTATCAGATCAATGATTGATAGGCCACTTGTGTTTGGTCCGTGCAGTCACTGGGCAGGCTAAGGTCTCTCATGTATATTGTTTCTTGTTGAACTTCAACATGCTAGTACACACCCTGTGAAGCCCAAGAAGTATGTTTCTGTTGACGTACAGTGCAGTTCAAGTAAGTATTTGGACAGTGCCACGTTTTCTATTCTGTTGGCCCTGTACTCCAGCTCACCTTCAGTTCAACAGTACATTAGGCTCAAGTGCTTCAAAGGTATTTCAACTTGCAGCATGACAATGAACTGGCCATTATTCCTACACTGTTTACCCAGTCTGAAAGTAAATCTCCTCAAATTAAAGGTGAAATCCAGTAACTAAACCTCATGGTGTTTGTTGTAAACATTAACTTAGGCACACCTTAGGCTATTAACATATTAAACTCAGAAACATGGACGGTCTGTAGTTATTAATCACACATGGATCTAAGTTGGTTGTTGAAAGGTGCATGTTTTTGAGAGGCGGGTTAAGGCCAATTTTATACGGAGATTGTAAAAACAATAAGAGACAAACTTGAACACTTCAAGGTCAACAGAGCAGGTGCATGACGAAGCTGCTGTATCACTTCCTCCAGATATCTGGAGTTAATAGGTGAGAAATTAGACAATAAACCCTTGATTGTTCATTGATGCAAAGGAGACGAGTGGTCTGAGGGATTCTTACAGGACACTAACACTATCTGTAATATGAGAAATGTTTCAATGAATGAAACTAGTAATGTACACAGAAAATCATTAGGAACTGATATGAAGAAATGAATCATTGAGTCAACTGTGAGGAGAAACAACATGGCACATTAGCATCTGAGGTGTTCAGATCAGATGGACCTCCATTCTTACCTGTGGTAATGTCAATGTGTGTGATGTTCAGAGAGGGACTCAAGGCCAGGGAAAAGGTGCTGCTGTTCAGCAGGTTCCTCAGGTCGTCCACTGTCTTCAGATCTGTAACATTCAGCTCCACATCCACGGTGTACTCAACCTGAGCCAGCCGTGCTGCAGTAAAAATAAAACATGATTTACAGACAAACGTTCGTCATTGGAATATGAAGTCTGTCAAAAATTCATTTCACTTGTACGTGTATGTACGTGTTCCATTGTTAATATAAAAAATTTGAATATGGACTACTGCTTGAACTCACCTGTGGTCAATGAATACAGTTTATTTAATTGAATTAACATGGATTGGATTACACTGAATTGAACCGACACCCCTTCCGCTTGATCAATGCTGATAAAAAGCAGGACACGAAATGATACGTCTGAAGTCTTTGCAATTAGATCGAATAATAAATTCTGACTAGACTGCCTGAAATTGGCTGGCAGGACTGGCCATCATTTGGAGTGGCAATGATGCATTTACAGATACCACCAGATATGTAATCACAGGCTCTGTACAAGAGGCAGATGCAGTATGGCCAAGCAAATTGAAAAGAATAGTATTTACATGCTTTTAACCTTTGTAATATATCTGTTGTCAAGTTGTTAAAAGAAGGTCAAGAGTTTTGCTGAACCTGTTGGGACGCTAATGTCAGAGATCTTTGTGTTGTTATCCAGTTGTATGGGAAAACTGGAAGCATTCAAAGAGGACCAATATGAATGTTTCTACATTAGAAGCATTCACAACAACAGCAATCATGTAACTCCGCTGGCCCGAAAGCACTGCAAAATTTGAAATAAGAAAATAAACAAAGTGAATTTTGGACAAGAGTTAGATCAGAAGATGGATACTGCACTCATGTCTTTATGTTAAATATGAAGCTACATCTATGAGTTAACTTAGCATAAAGAGTGGAAATATGGGAAAACTGTTGTTGCTCCGGTGAGAAATTCCCCCTACCAGCACCTTGAAAGCTCATTATTAACATATTGTAAGTGTGGGATCTTACTGGACTATTTATTGGCTTAGTGCAGTGACATCCTGGAAACTTTGCTGGTTGTCAGTAACCTCACCACATCAAGACAACAAGACTCAAGGCCAGCTGTTTCCCCTGTGTGTTCCCAGAGTGATGTCAATCTTCTCAAATAGCTCTCAACAAGAAAGCAAATAAAAATCCCAAAGTGTTAAATTATTCATTTTCATAACATTTTTCAATATTGATAAATCAGACTAACCATTCCTTTTCTCCCTGGCGTGAGGTAGAGAGTGTTGTTCTTCATGGTGTACCTGGAACAACAACAAAAAACTCTCACATATCAGCTTCATATAATCGCTTTGTGTTTATATCCAAACCTATCATTAGGCACGAGTCCCATATTTTCTGTTCATTATCATAAACACAGTAGACCTACCGGTAAAGCCGGACTTGAAAATTCAATGATGTTATCTGTTTCCAAAATAACAAGTGTCACCAGAAGGGCAAAGATGACCAAGCCATTCTTTGATATTGCCATTCCTTTCAAGAAAGGTAGAGAAGGACAAAGGAAATAAAACAAGAGTTTATTGATAGCTTATTGTTTGTATTGTTGCACAGACAGTGGGTATGGAATTTCTTACATTAGTCATCCGCTACTGAACAGAAGAAAGACAAGGCAATTATTAATGCCAAACTTAATGATTATCTCATCACATCAATGCTGTTCATCTATCTACCAGCTTTGTCATTACAATTTTCAGGTGTGACTTCGGGGGACTTTGAAACTGGCCTATACCGGTGTGTTGGATCACTTTTTGGAACAGAACTGCTATTGCCAAAAAGAAGAAATTACATTTTGGTACTGTAACTTGCTAGATGCAATCACTGGCAATAGTTGCTCATATCACTTAAATCACATTCACAGGCTGTAGCATTAGACATTGTTAGCTGTTGCTTTGTGACACCTGTTTCTTGAGAGCTCTGCACGAGACTCATATAACGTAACAAACAGAGTGCTGAGGTTACCACACGACCTGCTAGTCCGGTCATTTGTCATCACTACAAATGGACACCTGAAAGAAGATGGCTAATGCTAGCTAGACACCGTCCTTAGATATGGAGTGTGTGGAAGTCGCCAATGACTCAGCAAGGCTTGAAAACACATGAACAAAAATGCATGGCAAGTGGGAATAAGTGCAAACATTAGCAAGGGAGGCTAACTAGCGCCCACTTTCAAACAAACTTAACAGCACAATGGGTCAAATGTTGAATGTTATAAAGGGACAGATGTCTTATATCATTAATAATAGGCCTACATAACAAATACTTGTTGTACAGGGTGAGTTATTTCAAACATTCTTTAATGTGCTCCAGTCAGTGAAGTAACCATGGTAGTGAACAATATGTCTCCTAGCAATGGCAGCCATTAAATTTGGTAGATAGAGTGGGGAACACCCACTCCACAAACACTGTGTCCAAAAACAGTTTGATCCTCTTTTGAAAAAGTTGAAATTTCATCACAGAACAAGAGAGAAGAAATACATTTAGACTGTAACAGAAGGGTTCAGCTAAATTCAAAATCCATTTTTCACTTATCTCTAGTGGTTTTTTACTCTGTGGAGAGTTTTGGTTTAGCCCAGGTTTGACACATCCATCTTTGTTGTGCCCACATCAATCACAAGAGACACAGCATTATGTGTCTCAGTTACACTGACTACACAAACATAACTAACTACTGACAGTTTTGAGCTTCCTCAGTATACAGTGCTGACAAAAAAAAACATCAAAGTGAAATTTCATTCACCTTTTGTAGTCTGCTGGGCTAGCAGTAGAGAAAGATCTAAAAAAAAACAAAAAAACAGGGTAAATAAAACAAAAACTATCAGCATGGCCAGGTACCATCACCAAGGTACCACCGTGTTATTTGGGTGAACCCAGGAGACACAGACTCTGACTTGTTTGTGCTCCTGACTTACATCCAACTGTGGCATTTTTTGCTTAAACACAATGAACAAAATCCTCATAATGTTTTCCAGTACACACACCTTTGATGGCTTGTCCCCTTCAAGACAACTTTAACTGCACTGGGCAGAGAAGCTTCCACATGGTTTTGGCTGTAAGTCAGCAAGAGCCAGCGTTGCTAGATGGCACCCAAGCAGAAGATTTCTCATTTTTAAGAGGCCGGAGTTGATACCTGTTCAGGATTAAAAGTGAGTGAGAAATGAATGAAGGTACTTAAACGTAGATACTACTAAACAACTAAGGGGAGTGCATTTAATTGTGCTTATTTCCATTTGCTGATGCAATTTCATGTGGATTGGGTTGCTGCCAGGGGTGGGGTATGAAGGTTAATTGCTATGCATTTGCAACTCATTATTCCCAAAGCATCTCATGAGACACAAAGCCTTCCTGCCATAAAGTCTTTCTAATACTGGGATAATGTTGTGAAGTGGTCACAGTTTGGTTAGGTGCAGGTATTCATTGGTTAGGTATAGGGAAGATCATTCACTGCTGGTGTCACTTTTGGCCCCTCATTGCTCATTCCTTCCCTCATTTTCTTTTTCTTTTTTTCACTTGATTGATTTAATTGCAGGTAAAAGGAAACGCATTAATGCTTGTGTTTATTGTTACACTCAATCTTAATTATTTAGGAGTTATTTACTGATGTATTCTGTCTGATGTCTGATTACCTTTCACTAATTACAGGTATGATTTAGAGAACCCAAATCATGTTATCACAAGCTCTAAATACATTGTGTTACTGTGCAGTGAAACAGAATTTAGAATTGCACACATATTCTAACATCTTATGCCGGCATCAGACTGCACGATATTTTTGTTTTTGTCAATGTCATCGTGTCAGGCTTGAGCAGGCTTGGCTGTGTTCAAACAGACTACTTTAACATTAGATCTGGAATTAGCAGCTAGCTAACCATATGCTTCTGGAGTAATGATAAGCATATTTCTCCAATATTAGCAACCCTGTAAAGTTTAGAATAGAACTTAAAATTCTCCTCCTTACTTAATAGGCCATAAATGGCCAGGAACCTCCTTATCTTAAAGAGCTCATAGTACCGTATTACCCCACTCGAACACTGCGTTCCCAGAATGCAGGCTTACTTATGGTTCCTAAAGTCTCCAAAAGCAGAACAGGAGCCAGAGCATTTAGCTATCAAGCTCCTCTCTTCTGGAACCATCTTCCAGTCTTTGTCCGGGAGGCAGACACTGTCTCTACATTTAAGAGTAGGCTTAAAACTTTCCTTTTTGATAAAGCTTATAGTTAGGGTTGGCTAAGGCTTGTCCTGGACCAGCCCCTAGTTATGCTGCTACAGCATTAAACTGTCAGGGGACCTCCAAAGATACACTGAGCTCCTCTGTCCCTCTCTCCCTCTCCATCTGCACACTTTCATGTCCTACCATGGCGTGTTACTAATTTAGCTCCTTCCCCGGAGTCTCTGTGCTTTGTCGTCTCGCAGGTTCCCATGGAAGGTGGCTGAATCTGGATTGTGGATTACAGCTACGTCTCCTGCCATGGCCCTGCCTGACAACCACTGCAAATGCTATTACTGTTATTACATCCACTGTCACTGTTACTGTGACTGCATGTCTGTCTGTCTCTCTCTGTCTGTCTGTCTGTCTCTCTCTCTCTCTCTCTGACTGCATTTCTGTCTGTCTCTCTCTGTCTGTCTCACTCTCTCTCTCTTGCTCTCCCTCTCTCACCCAACCGGTCGAGGCAGATGGCTGCCCACCCAGAGCCTGGTTCTGACAAAATTCTGACATGACACTCATGACACTTCGTCGGGGTGTCATGGGGCGTGCCAGACCCTGGACAACAGGTTGTTTAGCCTGTCACACTACAGAGGTATAGACACCTGATTGCTGTTCACAATTGGCCACTGGTAGTTTGTCAGCCATGACAGAATCATCTCAAAATCATTAGAGATTGCAGTAAATACACAATTATATCCAGAGCCTTAGAAATAGATGAAATACCCATGGAACTGAGAGGACCAAAGACAGACCACCATATGCATGTAAGAAATACATATATACAATGGAGACAATATAAGAGAATGTTCTGAGACAGCACCACAAAGAACCTGTCATGGACATCACACATGTCCACCCTGGTAAAGACAGTTCAGGAATGTTTGTATTTCTAAAGGAAACATAAGGAAGATAAATTCTAATGCCAAGTTCTTAACTTTTTCATAAGAGCAACAGAAAGTATGATGGTTCTGTCATGAATGTACATAAAACAACCAAACAGAAAGTTCCATGTAAGCTCATGGCAGTCATGGCTTATGCCCCACAGTGACTTACTAACTCTTGTCTTCATTTAAACATAAAGAAACAGTTTATATATTCTTCACTAAGAGGTCAATGGATAATCTCAAATCTAATGTTTATGTTACCAGGGAAAAACTGACAGTGGTATCTGATTTCAGATATCTTGGTGTAACAATTGATTCTAATCTTACATTTAAAAATAGATAAAGATGGTAATAAAAGTAATAGCATTCAAGTTTCTGCCATGTCAAAAACTGTCTAAACACTAAGGCAGCAACACTGCATTTCAATGCCCCAACAGTGTCAGATTTCTCATACTATTTGACCAGCTGGGCACAAGCCCACAACACTCAAACCTGTACAGTCAGTACACCAACAGGCTCTTAAGAAACTCAAACAATCATCACTATTGTTACTGCAAATACAAGTGTCTTTCAGTAACAAATACATTCCCAAAAACAAATCAATGTGCTTTCCTTTGACTCACTTTAATGTCAAGGAGTAATTGTCTCGGATTAATATTGCCTTTGTCAGTCCACATTGCATTGATAACAACACTAAGCCAACAATATACAATAATTTCACAGAAAACACAGCAAAAACTGTGCAGCCTGAACTGACAAAGCTGAGTCAAGGCAAACAGACGATCAGGGAGAGCTATTTCACAGTGACCCCAATCATTTCCCACACGCAAACATTTAGAAAGCCATGGTTTGATGAAAAGGCACCGCATAATAAGCAGAAAAGAGGTCACACCGTAACTTCGTGAGCCTATTCCTGAAACACACCAACATTCTAAAACCTATTCAGCAAAGACCCAACAAATAAGCATTTTCACACACATGCAAATCAGCCAGCTTTCTTACCATTGCTCTGTTTTCATCTCTCTTCTGCTGTAATTGTCTCCTCTGTATTTAACAAACCCATTTCACTATGGAAGCATGCAGGGTGTAGAGGCTGTCAACCTGTAAGTGGAGCTATGGGAAACATGCTGCTTGAAAAACTTCCTGAAACATAGTAAGGGACACACATTGCTGGCAGTGGTTCAACAGGTTTAATTATTTCTGCAGTTTCCTTGTCTGGTTTTATCTGCTGCCTTTTTCTCCCTCATGTGTGAAACAAGGGTGAAAACTCCACCTCAGAAGAATGGTTCATCAGATTATCAAAGATTAAGATTAATTGTCTGCTTCTTTTTTCCATAAACATTTTGAATGAGAGCATTCTTAGAAACAGAAGCAGCAACTTGATAAGACGGTTAAAAGGTGAGATGGTAAAAAAGCAAAGCACCAGGGAGGTGTTAAATCAGTGTTCAACACAGTGGCAGCTAGATTTAAATCCATGTAAATGCACTGTAAAATGTAGCAGGAATTCCTTATCATCTAAATGAACAGAAAGTATGTTTTTATGTATCTAGAACTGATTTCAGTATAACCAAGCAGTCACAAAATTGTACAAGAAATGACACCTAAAATACTGAAAAACAAAGCCAAGCCCTAACACTCGGCTCTTAATGCTGAACAGCCAACAGCAGACAGCACACCTCCCAAATCTGAACAATGCATGCAAAACAAGCTCATCTAATTTACATGCATACTCTGGAGCATGCTCAGCATATCCTATAAGTATTCCCTTTATATCATCTTCTTTTGTGTCTTCACTGACAGGTGGACAGGTGTATTTCCCCATGTATTGGGGAGGAGAAGCACTTCACAAAACCTAGTGTCTTATGCATTTGAGAAATGTTCCCATTCAGAACTGGTTGTAGATACATAAGCTTTGCTGTTGCTGTGAGAAGCTTGTTTGCCTATAAACACTGCAGAGCTTTGCCAAGCCTGGCAGACAGCTGCGCCTGCTGTCATAAGTTTAGCTGCTGTGAAGTGCTCCTTGGCCTGGTTTTCACAGCTATGCTGTTGGCATTGTGGTGTTATTTTATTAAAGAGCACAAAGAAGGTCTTGTGTATGTTGTCCTTGTTAGGATAGATTCAATTTGAGACAGAGAACAAGAAATCAGAATCAGCTGTTTTTAGCAAGAGTCCCCAAACAGGGCATATTTCAAGTGACAAAGCTCTCTAGTGGCAGTGGTAGTAACGACAGGGGCAAAGGAGGAAGTCAGGTGCGGTCAGGTGTTTGTCTCCCATTTCCTTGTTTATCTTAAAGCATGATGATAATCGTTCCATAACTTTAACTGCATATTTGTTATTTTAACCATGATGACAAAGGTCTCCTAACCTTAACAAAGGTCTCATTTTAACCCAAAGCATCTTTCCCTAAACCTAACTATGTAATTTCATTGCTTAAACCTAACCAAACCAAACCATAGCATCATTACATCAGAAAACTTTATTAAACTTAAACAGCAGTGATTTGTAACTGTTTTGAAGGCACAGGCAAATCATGTTGTCCTGCTGATGATGACATGGACAAACAACATTTTGTCATTTATTTTGGAGGACTTGTTGCGTTGCAGGCATGGTGCGTTGCTACATCATTCTTGTCCTCACAATCTTGCTTGCGATGCTCCACAAGCCTCTCTTGGTTCATTCATATTGTAGCCCCAAGTCAATCACTTCCTCTTTCAAAAGCATATCTATTAGCTTATGTGAATCGATAGCCAACACATTCTTTAGGTCAAGAGGAACAAGGAGGCAAGTAACAACAACACAAATTCTGTGCAATGGTGACATGCAGCCATTGTGAAAGTAGACTAGATCAAGTGCTTTCAACTTCTACAGTCTTCGACGGTCTTCCCTTGTCCTTGCTGTTAACAACTCCTATTATCGTTTCAGAGAGCAATGGCAACTAGTGCAAGGATGAGCGTGTAAGTTGTACGACTGTGTGCACATTAATTGCTGCAGAGCAGCTGAGGAGATTTCTGTTGTGGTCAAACTTATGTCTACTGTACAATTTGTAATTGGTTGCACAATTAGTAGAAAAGCATAATATGTATGTGGTTTAGAGGTTAGACTGTTGGTCCTGTGGCAGGTATGGCTGCAAACTTAATCCCTTAATTTGCCTTGTGACTGTAAAAGTTCCCTTAGGCAGGACACCCAACCTCTAGCTACCCATATTGTGTTAGGTCAAACTCAGCAACAGATTGTATAGCTGCAGTGATGGTGTACACAGTGGCACTGACACATAGCAAAAGGAGACATTACCACCAGTCAGCATCAAGGCTGGACTACTTGTTCTGCAGGTTTGAGCTTGTCCAGAAACAACCTGAGACTTAGTGCCACTCAAAACACATTTTTATCTCAAAAGTGTCAGTATGTGTAATTTAAAACCAGAACTATTTCAGGTCTACTGCTCACTCTACTTCTACTACAGCTCTATCTTTTGTTTTCTTGAGAAACTAAATAAGTACATACTGGGCACTTACAGCAAGAATTCCCATTTTGTCATTATTGAATAGAAGGAAAGCCAACGGCCTGTTACATACTGTTCCTATGTAACATTCACCGCATCCAAGAGTCAAGATCAAGGACACAGAACAACATTTGGGGAGTCATTTATTAAGCAATGTTTGCTGGCTTCAGTGGCTTGATTCTGTTGAATCTCTGAAACAATTCAGTAGAATTCATAGAGTGAATGAACCAGTTGGAACAACACTGTGCAGAGTTGTTGCCTTGACCAAACAAGAATTTAAAAAATGCAAGACACCTTTTCCCCAGGCCTCAGAATGTTTTTGTCCTGAGGATATGATATATTTAACTATTGTCTAACTGTTTTTTGCATACAAGGTCAATGCTTAGAGCGTATATTGACCATTCAGTGTGACAATTTAAAGTTCCAGTTATGCTGAATCCATGCTGTGGATTGTACAGCAGAGTTAGTGTGCATTAAGCAGTAGACATCATAATGACACATATATGAGTCGCCATGGTTGTGAGTGACCAATGCATCAACATTGCAACGCAACCTGCTACAAAATGAATAACTGAGATGAACACATTGCTCTTTATTTGTTTCTCATAATGAAGAGAGCAGACTCATCAGCAGCATGAAGAAACAAGATATGAAATTGTGCTTTTAATGCACTCCAGGTGGACTGTTTGACAATCAAAGGGATAGATTGTGTTTGGTGTGAGTTGCAGAGTTTTGGAGATATCCACTGTGGATTAAATAGATATTTCATCTGCCTTCTCTGGAATGTAATGGAACGAGTTGGCACTTGGTTTGTGTTGCTCAAAGTGCCAAAAAATACATTTGAAAAACTCAACAGCAATGTCTCTTCATCACCTTCACCACCTCTTCATCTCAAATCATCACCTGGTTACTCAAGATGATTCACTGGGGTTTGGAGGGTAGATGCACGCTTCCTTCTGTGCACTCATACAGTTGGTAGGTGTAGTTTGGTAGAAAGAAAATAGTTTCTACACAAGGTTTGAGGATCATCTTGCATGCTCCTGTGCTCACATTTATCACCAGCTTTTAGCAAAAACTATATTTTATATACAAATGACAACAGCAAGGTGATGCCTCTATTTATCCAACGTTCCGTTTTCTCCCGCTTCATCCGGGGCCGGGTCGCGGGGGGAGCAGCCTGAGCAGGGACACCCAAACTTCCCTCTCCCTGGACACTTACCCCAGCTCTTCCGGGGGGATCCCGAGGCGTTCCCAGGCCAGCCGAGCGACATAGTCACGCCAGCGTGTCCTGGGTCTTCCTCGGGGCCTCCTCCCGGTGGGACATGCCCGGAACACCTCCCTTGGTAGGCGTCCAGGGGGCATCCAATAGAGATGCCCGAGCGACATCAGCTGACTCCTCTCGATGTGGAGGAGCAGCGACTCTACTCTGAACTCCTCCCGGGTGACAGAGCTCCTCACCCTATCTCTAAGGGAGCGCCCTGCCACCCTGCGGAGGAAACTCATTTCAGCCGCTTGTATCTGGGACCTCGTTCTTTCGGTCATTATCCAAAGTTCATGACCATAGGTAAGGGTAGGAACATAGATTGACCAGTAATCGAGAGCTTGCAAATCTGCCGGCTCCCGAATCGAACCCCCTCCGGCCCTTGGCTGTGCCTAGAAATTCTGTCCATAAAAATAATGAACAGAACCGGTGAGAAAGGGCAGCCCTGCCGGAGTCCAACGTGCACTGGGAACAGGTCCGACTTACTGCCGGCAATGCAGACCAAGCTCCTGCTCCGGTTGTACAGGGACTGTACAGCCCTCAACAGAGAGCCTCCAACCCCATACTCCCAGAGCACCTCCCACAGAATGACGCGAGGGACATGGTTGAATACCTTCTACAAGTCCACAAAACACATGTGGACTGGTTGGGCAAACTCCCATGAACCCTTAAGCACCCTGTGGAGGGTATAGAGCTGGTCCAGTGTTCCACGGCTGGGACGAAAACTGCATTGTTCCTCCTGAATCCGAGGTTCGACTATCAGCCGGATTCTCCTCTCCAGTACCCTGGAATAGACTTTCCCAGGGAGGCTGAGGAGTGTGATCCCCCGATAGTTGGAACACACCCTCCAGTCCCCCTTTTTAAAAAGAGGGACCACCACCCCAGTCTGCCAGTCCAGAGGCACCGTCCCCAACTGCCACACGATGTTGCAGAGGCGTGTCAACCAAGACAGTCCTACAACATCCAGAGACTTGAGGTACTCAGGGCGGATCTCATCCACCCCTGGTGCTTTGCCACCGAGGAGCTTGCAAACTACCTCAGTGACTTCAGTCCCGGTGATGGATGAATCAACCCCCGAGTCCCCAGTCTCTGCTTCCTCTACAGAAGACATGACAGTGGGATTGAGGAGATCCTCGAAGCATTCCTTCCACCGCCCAACGATATCCCCAGTCGAGGTCAACAGCTCCCCACCTTCACTGTAAAAAGTGTTGACAGAAAGCTGCTTCCCCTTCCAACCCCAGGCCTGGTGTACGCGTCCTCAATGTCTTGTCCTTCATAGAGGCTTTTTTTTAGCCTTGTAAAAAAATCAGTTAAATGGACAAGCACATAACCAATTTGTGTCCATTTAATTCAGTTGAGACTGACAAGTTGTACATACATCAACTTCCTTTGACCTGTCCTTGGCTACTCCAATATGGCTGCCGTAGGACACATTACATCACCTGCACGCCCTCTATTCTGCTCTGTTACATAACACGTCCATTGTGAATTGGTGGTGATCAAAGACATCTTTGTCGCTCCAACTTTGGGCAGATCCTTGGCCTGTTACAGTGAACTCACACATCCACACACACATGCAGTGAACTCAGACACCCACACACACATGCAGTGAACTCACACACCCACACACGTACGAGAATCTTATTCAGAAACTTCACCCACCTGTAACTGGAGCCACACTGACCTTTCTGCTGCCCATTGTAGGTAGTTAAATGAGAAAGTGAGGCATTTACAACAATGGGGACACAGTGGTGACTTAACTGTGTGTGTGTGTGCGCGCGTGTGTGTGCGCGTATATGTAGAGCAAATGTGAGTCACTGTGGGTGTTAAGGGTATTGGGAAAGATGTGTGGCTGTGCAAGTAGGTCACAAAAGATTTGTAAATGTTTTCATTTTTAGACTAACAATGAGGAAGAGAAGTGACAAATGGAGAGGAAAAAATGTAAATGTTTTCCACAGTGTTCCACATGAGTCACAGTATGAAAAGCACAGGAAAGAATAATAAAAAGAACGATGGATGAATTCCATTTAGCTGTCTCAGTTTCAGGCTTCTGGTATTGGGCATGCTGGCTCCCTTTTCCTACTATGACAAGAGAAAATGTCCGAAAATGGAATTAATTTGTGTTTCTATGTGGACAAAAAATGTTTTTTGAAAACATGGTTTAATATGCTTTCCACCAAACATACCTTCTGACTCACCCGTATCACCCATCCCACATGGCTTCCTGCTACAAAGCTAGCAGTGATAGCGGTGGACCACTTATGGCTTTGTGCAGCCTGCTCCTCTCTTTACATATGCACATTAGCTTTTATTTTATGACTAAATATGTGGAAGGCAGGGTTGTTGCTTTCTGGGTGTTCCCCAGGTGTGTCCCATCAATGGCTAATATGAGCTATACCCATCCCTCCATGTGTGATGTCAGTGCTGACCCTCGAAACACTGCCAGACACTACAAACTAAAAGACTTATAACTGTGCATATATATTCATTCATGTATTTACTCGTGGAAAAATCATACTATGTGATGTAACTGTTAAGTAAATGTGCCACATTTAGCTGAACAGCTGGTCTTCATCTACAGATACATAAAAATTACAATAATAATAACGACTTATGTGCAGATTTACAAAAATCTGAATAAGTGACAACAACACGCAAAGTTATGACAAATGTTTTGATCTTTAATTGGTTGATTTTAAGAGGTTACATAGTAGTAAACATACTGGTTACATGTGTGAAATTTGATGAAATCATCCACTCAAGCCACATGTGCATTTCACAACTCACCTTCATCCTTTCAGACTTCCTAAATAAAAAGCTCACACCCTGCAGTTTGAGCCTCCACAGCCACATGGAGAGCAAGCTCACACATTCTCATCAATGCCATCATCATCACTATCAACATCCCACGGTCCACAGCAGCACAACCTTCACTCTTCTCTCAGTCTGGAATACTTTAAATAGTCATAAGTCTGGGGTCTAAAAGCCCCTCTGTCAGGCCAACTGGTGAGAGTTCACATCTAGCACCACTGGAGCTTTGATCGTAACTGGCTTCGAGTCTATGATGTGCCGTTCTAATGGTGTCTGCAAAATCCTCTTCAAAGGTGGATGACTTTTTGGTGGTGCTTTTCAGTTTTATTATTATTTTAAGAACAATGAACTTGGAAGGAACCAAAAGAGTACATTATTTCTTCCTCATTGAAATCAAGTAACATAAGTAGACTTCAAGTAGAGTATGGAGTATGCATATCTTACATCCCAGCCAGGTCATCTTGTCATGCCAAGCAGGGGGAAATACATGAGAATGCCCATGAAAACATGAGATACAAAGAAGTCATAATGATGAGATGCTACAATAACATAAGAAATCAAACTAAAAGTAGAAACATTACAATTAAATCAAATGTTAGTTAACAGCAATTCGGGATAAAAGAAAATGAAGGACACAGAAAATACATGTCTGCCTCTCCAATAGAAAATACAGTTAGTGCACCATTATTACATTTTAATATCAACTACATAGAGCATGTAGCAAAATACCACTGCATGAAAGAATCACGTGTAGTCTATTATTTTTTTACTATAGCACTGAAACACTCAGACACCCACCACACTGACATGGAGCTCCAAAATGTGTCAAGAACACTTTATCGACGCTACATTTGTTGAGGTGAACAGGGCTAGCTAGCAGAGATCTGACTGTGCATCCCGGTAGAAGTATTTTATACTGTCCATGAGTCCAACAGTGATAGATCATCCAAAGCAACAAATCATAACAGTTTTAGATATATGGCTTTGGTTCCAGAGAAGCAGGCAGGAGAGGAACACTGCACCCTCCCTGTCCAGTTTGTTGTTCGCTTTGGAGCCACAAGCAGTTCAAAAACAAAGCCATATATCATATTGTTAGATAAGGTAAATATTACTTCTAATTGTGGATTATTGAGACATCTGATCCAGTATTTTTGATATATGGCTTTTGTTCCAGAGCAGCAGGCCGGTTGTCTCGTCTAACACTGCCCCCTGCTGGTCTGGCAGAGTGGTTACCAACTACAATGCAACATAATCTGCTCCAGGTACAAGCAACCAGAAGGGGTGGAAGGGGAAAAAAGAGGATTCATGGGTCTAGAAAAGGGACATGTAACAGACTCAGGCACATGAGCTACAGGTGAATTCATACCTGGGCAAAATATCTGTGAATGTGGTTTACAAAGACCTTAAACCCCTTAAAACCACATGGATAATACCAGTGTCACTGAGTTCTAGCTTATTGACTATTGTCTGTGTGTAGTTTCCTTTCTTGCAACCATTTAGCAATAACCTTAACCATGTTAAATAATTTTTTTTGACATGATGTTAAAGGCAAAGGAAGCCAAGATGTTTGGCACAACCAGCAAAAAAAAAAAACAAAAAAACAAAAAAAAAAAAACAAAAGAGAAACAGCATGAACCTTTAAAGGTGAAGGCATTGGTCAGTTAAGATAAAGAAAGTGCTTTTTATATTTCTTCATGTAGCTTTTTCTTCAGACCAGCTTTTTTTTGTTTGGAGGCTCTTAAGCCTCATTGTTTAGGTCACAGTGCTCGTGTAATACCACTTCACACAAGTCTGACCGCACTTAAGAAAAGTGAAAAAACACTCCTTGCTGTGACACTCTGAATACTTCAGTTACATTGAGCGTTGACCCTGTTTCATGTCAGAGGATGGAGGTGTTTTGAAGGAGTAATAGTGTGCACACACAAGACAACAGAATTGAGATCGGAGGGTAAAGAGTAGTAGCAGTAAAGATTTGAAAGAGTCACTGAAGGGACCTTATCTACAACACCCAGCCTGAATCATGTGACATTACAGGTCACACTCTCTCAAATCAGATATCAAACCAAGTTTACTTAATCGGATTCATCCCTCCCACAGAGACAATCCGTATCGTTTTGGTGCCACTTCTCGTCCATGTGCTTTTTTTCCTCTTTCCTCCATTATAACAGGTCGGGTAGGTGGCTGTAGACTGAGTCCAGCAGTGTCTGGCTGGCCTCCTGACTCTTCACTCCTGCAATTTCAAACAGACGGTCCAGCTTGTCCTCGGCAGCCGGGATCTCCTCGATGACGTGCAGCTCCTCTGGGTTCAGGATGTGCAGCATGTCATCAAAGATGGGCTGCAGGTCGCACGGGTCCAGACGCACTTGCCGGAGCACAGTGTCTTTCTTCTCTGGAGGGGAAACAAAGAGGGGAAACCGTGATTGTAATTATCTTAACGCTGCTCGAATCTGTATTTTTATATTAACGATGGATCAAATGACTAGATTAAATGAGACAGTGGTTCACTTGATAACAGAATTATCAGTCAACATCGCAGTTCTCCTCAGCTCTATGGAGCATTTTAACACCCTTCAGCTTATTTTTTTATTTACTTTTTTTTTTTTTTTAATGTTGCTCTGTGTCTGCTGGTTGTGTAAATAAAAGCTATATATAAGGAAAAAAACAGTCAAAAGTTTGGAATATTTCTAATATTATCTAATATTATGCTATATGGCTTTGGTTTTTTGGCTTGAGCACACCTGTACTCTCCTTAACTTTGAGAGACAGAATATTATCAAAATACGGACATTTTTTTATATAACTATTGTTAAAAGAATAGTGCATTTAAGAACAATACCCAGAGTGACCACCTGGGGGGAGTCAGCATCCATGTTTGAACTGAAAGCACTGGTCACACTATTTTCAATAATGTGTGAGACATATTAGTGAGTGTCTGAGTAATTTATTAAGGGTTTGGAGAACGTGAAACTGCTGATATTCAGTGTCGACGCAGACCAACAACAAATCTGGACTCAGAACACTGGTCTGTCCCGGCTGCCACAAACGCCTCATCAGACAAAAATGTGACACTGCAGTGATAATGTTTCTTGAAGTAACGTAAAATAAAATCTCATTACATTTTAATTATAGTAAATGAAAACTGTCTCTTCTGTCTAAGTTTGACAGGCTTTGACTGTCCTGTGTTCTCTTGAATAGCTGACATTGATCATAACAGTAGAAAGTAACTTGATACACTGACAGTTATCTTACTGACACCAGTAGCATTTAAAACCAGTTTGTTTCCTGCCAAGGAGGCTGCTACATATGGAGGATCCAAAAAGTCCACAAGAGATCAAATTAAAAAGACTTATTTTACAACATTACAATAAATAATCGGATCATAATTAACCTTAAAAAGAAAAAGGAAACTGAAAAAAGGTCTTTACAATGTAAATGGTCACTAGAAAATGTAATGTGAAAATAAAAAAGTGAAATTGTGAAAAAACCTTCTGTTACTGCTTCTAAATGTCACTTCTTTAATTGTCATTTTAAATTTTCAAATGACCATTTTACATTGCATTTTTCTTATTATGGCCTGACTGTTACTTATTTCTATTTGGACTTTTAATCATAATTTGGACCAACAATATCCTCCATAGCCACAGTTAAGAAGTGGAAAAGCTAAAGCTGCATGAAGATTTCAGTGTGACACTATGTGTCCCTGTCATACTGACATTAAGTGAGGATGTAATACAGAAGACTTTGAGAAACATAATCAATTTGCTTAATTGTATTTTACTTTTGTAGTTGCTGCCAAAAGTAGTGGAATGCCAGTTAACCATATAGCAAAACAGGAGCCAGGTAGTATTCTGTCATTGAAATGTTTGACAAAGAGTGGGAAGAACCTGTGGTTAACACTCATTTTTGCCCCCAAGCCCACTTGACTGAGCTAAAAACTGTCACACAATGGTCGTGGAGTGGCTTTAAAAGAACATCTTTGATGACTCGCTCTGGTCTCTGTGTCTTGCGGCCAACTTGCTCACCTTTGGTAATGAAGGAGCCGTTCCTGCTGAGGGCGGAGTCTTTGCTGGAGGTGGAGTCACAGCGAAGCAGGGGCTCTGATTCGTCGGGGAAGAAACCTTTGGTGCGGTCCACGGGGGACTGTTCCACACCCACACCGCTGGCCCCGCCCATGGTACCACCGCTGCCAACACTGCTGGGAGACTCGAGTGGCTTGTGGATGGGACTGAGGCTTTGGCTTACATTCACTGAGGTCATCAGCTGGTTGATGTCAAACTGCAGAGAGAAGAGGGGGAAGATGAGGAGAAACACATGAGTGTGTGACACACCAACGCTCAACCACACAGGCTGGTATTTGCTGCCCACGGAGCACATGAGATCCGACATCTCCAAAACACTGAATTCAACATCATTGTCTCGTATCTCTCCATCTGTGTCATTCTCTCAGATCTTTTCCCCTCATTCTCTCCAACCTCTTTGACAATGCAAAAGTGGTCTCTCATAACATAAAGAAAATGGACAGAAAAGTGAGAAATCTTACTCAATAGCACTAATATTTGCAAATGTACAAGCATTTAATGGCTTGAAGAACACAAAGAGGATTGGACTGGCAGCTACTCTGGATTGCAGCACATCAAGACGTTCATGCTGATGAGTGTCTAGAAACTGGGAAGAGGCAGGAAGTGATGTCATTCTTTTATTTCCCTCTTGATTCTTTCACCTTTGTTTCTCTTATCTTTCACTCCACATCCTTTCACTCTTCACACCTCTTTCTTTCTAGTTACACTTTCCCCCTTTAACTTTATCTGTTTCCGTCTTTCTTTCTTTGTTTTCTACTTTTCCTTTTTTCCATCTCTGTGTTCAACTTTTGTTTTTTTTCCCGCACATCTTTTCATTCTCTCCTGTCCGCTCTTTAAAGTTTCATTTCTTTTTTTTCTCTCTGTGGCCCATTTTATTTCAATTTCTTCCCTGATCGCTCCATCTTCCTGTGTCTGTTTCTTTTTTTTCTCTCTCTCTTCCCTCTTTTGTTGCAACCCACCCCCTCCTCTTCCTCCACTCATCCCCCTCTCTCTCTTTGGTGTGGTAATGAACCTGTGGTTTGAACCAGTAGTGACTGGTTTGGGGATGAGATCATGAGAGCACATCTTGTTTTTCACAGCGTGAGCCCAGCTGGGCCTAAAGGTCGCAGCAGCAGAGAGGTCATTTCATTCACCGCACACACTGGAGATAGAAAGTGGAGCTCCAGGAAAACTAGACAGAACAACAAACACAAAGACAGAAAATACAACTGGGCTAAAACCTTTTCTTCTGATGAAAATCCATTTTCATGCAGTGGAGAATTCAAATCTGTTACAATGAAAGGTTTCCAGTTTGCTATCAGGCCTGATGAATGAGCTCCAACAGGACATGGCACAGAAACACCAGCACAGTTCTCTTTCTCTTGTGTTTTCTTTCTCCATGCCATAATGTCTGGGTCACACGGCTGCAGTGTGACACAACTTGCGTGATTCTGACAGAACACACTCTGTCTCGCCCACAAAGGCGTGCAGACATATACGTGCCCAGAAGCACACAGACACATACACACAAAGATGCTGACTTTCACACAGCAGCAGATGTAACTGGAACAAATGTTTTTTGAAGAGCAGATGCAGAAAAAAAACATGGAGACCCTTGAGGGATGACAAATATAGCAGCCCCAGGGGGCAGGAAGTCAGTGCATACGTGACAAACATACCACAAAATGATCCAACCAGATATTCAGCTTTGTGACACAGGCCTTAACTTATTGTCGTTTTTGGGTCGTTCCATCAAAAAAGACTTTAAGCCTGAATTTACAATGTCATACAAATTTGGCTATGAACCTGCACAGATACACTCATATTTATTTATTACTCTGTGTTTCCATCAAGTTCAAGTCAAATTACTGTCTTGTACAAATAAGAAAAACTAGAGGGAAAATTTTCCTTGTAGAGATTTAGGGGAAGACACAGCAAGTCAACTGAGTAAAACATGAACATATTTAGGCATTACAAAACAAAAGTGTAATTATAAACCCACGAAAAGTTGACTGAGCATGCGTGCACCTTTCCAGCAATATCTTGCTTCACATTCATCCAGTTCTGAATGTTCATCTGCTTCCCACTATAACTATGTTCTACGTATATGTGCAATCCTAACTCTGCTGCAGTTAAACAGTCTGTTGGAGCTTCTGGAAGTTCACTGTTTTTCTCAACAGTGCTGGACAGTTTTCTAAACTTTACTGTATTTGTTTTTACTGGATGCACTTTCATTAAAACTGTTAACAGCGTGTTCTGTGGATGATGAGCAGACATTGTTTCTGTAAAGAGAAGTTGCTGTTGTTTTTTTTAATAAGTTTTATCAGTGTCACTCCATTATTGTGGGTGAAGGTAGAAACCTCCAAGACAGATACCCTTCAAGAGTTTTGTATCTTGGACCCGATCCTTTAACATAATGTTTCTGTCAAGGTTGTGATTACACTGGCACTGTAATCATTGCCATACAACATTACCAGCCCACTGCTACATGAAAGGCTCTGTCCCTCTTTGCCCACCCAGGTAGAGCACTTTGCATACGCCTGCCACTCTGTCTGAGAGCCCCTCAAACCACATGGAATCTGATTTCCTTACGCTGGCAGCCTTCAGCAGCTCCACGGCAAGCTACTGAGGACGGAGCCAGAGCGCAGGGGTCACTGCAAGGAAGAACAGCACCGCTGTTCCAGAAAGCTCCCAGCATGCTGTGTGTCCGTGAGTGTGTGAGACAGAAAAAGGATCAGAGTTGCTGACTACTCCTGTCAGCACAGCACAAGGCCCTGCTGGGGACAGGGACTCAGATGCACCCACACGCACAAACACACACACACTATGTACACACACGTACAGACTGAGGCAGCGAGCCTCACTGGCAGAGCTGGCAGATTGCTGCAGTGTGAAGGGCACAGGGGACAGACACGCACACTGGGAATATTTTTTGATTAATTAGATCAAAAATGCTACAGTGAAGAATCTCAGTTAGCTGTAATTAATCCCAAAACAGGTGAGTTATTAACTAAGATGCAGCTAAGACAGGAACTCAGGCCACCGTGTGAGCACAGAATCGGCCCCACTGTTAGAATCTATGATGCCGTGGTATGTTCAGCCCTCACTACTAATTCATCTATGACATTTAAAGTCGATCCTCGATGGATAAGCCTGCTCCCAGACTGCATTAAAGAATACGTAATGTCAAACGCACTCGCAAACATTTGCAGCTAATCTCTCTGAATTACCTTTAAATGAATCAATGCCGTTTCTGGGAAATTTTTGTCCTTTTCTCCAGAAAGCACTGGATGTGGTTTCATTTTATTATCTTAGGGGGCTCGTTATGGAAGGGATTGAAAGGCGTCTAATAGGACCTGAGTCATTAACACCCAATTAGGGAAGAAATTGCGATTGCTTGTGCATCTTTCAGGCAGGAAGGGAGAATGACTACTGTATGTTGGAGTTTTTTGTGCAGGCAGATAGTCAAAGAGAAAAGACGAGTACAAACAAAGAGAGTAGGTGAGTGTGTCTCTCTTGCTTTGTGTGCCTCCTGTGAATAATCTAATCACTGAAAACCAGACTCTTACAGTCTGGTTTTTATGAAAAAAAAACGAATACATAGAATTGTATAATGCTCATAACAAAAGCTGACTCCTGAGCAGCTCATTCTCTAGACTGTGTTGTCTTTGTCTTTGTCGACCAGTTTTCTAAATGGAACCCAGCTTTGGTTCAGACATTTATTGTCCCCAGAGGATGAATCCTACGGACTTTGTTAAGAAGTTTTCATTTATTCAGTGAAAATCTTGCCAAAAGCCTAATGGATAGCCACAAAGTTTGGCCCAGACACTCACAGTCCTCTAAGGATGAACTGCAGTGACTTTGGCGTCATACCTCAGCTTTGCAGATGACACTCTTTTTCCAGAAATAACTTGGATGTGACACTGGAGGACCGGCCATCCTTTGCTGCCAACGTCACTGTGAAAATCCTGCAGATGAATTCTCCACAACATGAGGAGGATACATCCATTCCCCACCCAGGAGGTGGTGCAGGATCTGGTCCAGTCTCTCATTGTCTTACACCTAGACTGCTGCAACTCGCTGCTGGCTGGTGTGCTTACATATATCATCCAACCACTGCAGCTCATCCAGAATGCAGAAACCCAGCTGGTTATCAATCTGTCCAGGTTTCCCCACACTACATCGCTCCTCTGCACCCTGCACTGAGGTAGCTGCTTGAATCCAGTTCAAGCCATTGGTATCTGACTACCCTGTTGCGAATGGCTTAGGCCCACTCTACATCCAGGATATGGTAGAACCAAACACTCCAGGACAGCAATTGTTGGGTTGTATCCACATGACTGAATACACTTTATTGAAAATAGCTTTTGATAATAGTCAGCTAAACAAAGTAATGTACAGTAATGTAATAATGTTGCACCTCCCACAGTGTCCATAGCTCTTTTATTTATTGTTGGTCATTTTTGTTTAATTGTCTGACTTTTTTGGTTCACACTAATAAGACTACACTGAGGCAGGTGGTAATAAATTTATATTTAATAATCAGTTTATGAAAGGCTACAAAGAGCTGGCTATAGAAAAGGAATTTATTGCTGGTTTGGACGTAAGGGCGCTGTATGATTCTCACCAGGGAGGGAGAGATGATTTCTTTAATTGTTCCATTATATTACATTATCATTATCATCATATTATATCATCATATAGCCCACATCCACCTTTTAATACTGTAATGCAGAGTACATTTCAACTGACCTACTTTTTTACTTTTATCTGAATCAAATTTCTTTTACCGTACTTCTACTAATATGCTGGTACTTATACATGCTAGTATGCTTTGTAGGCTTCTTTCAAACTTTTAGGAAGTCGAGACATTTGATATTTACGTAAGTCATGAGCAGTCAGATGAGCAGATACACAACTGAAGGTGAGTCCATCTGATATGTTGGCAATAATGCATCCCTACACGGAAAAACTGTGTGTGCACAACTGCGGTTCCTATTCCTTACACTGCTAGACTTCTTTTGGGCCATGTGGCTACTTTCCCAAATCTCACAAACTAACTTGGTGAATAGAAATTCTAAACAAAATTATAAAAATAAAAGCAATACACCTATAATTCCAATAAACTGAAATTGTTCTTTAATCTGTCACAGCAGGAGAAACTCATCAACACAGGCTTCGCTACAATGACTGGAGTATTTCTACCATAAAGATTGGGCAGTCTGCCTCCTCAGTGCTTCCTCTCACACATCAACATAGACTCATAAGTCAGGAGCTGACAGCTTTCGGCTGTTGGTCATTGGCCATCTCCAAATTCCAATTAGTTGAGCACGTCTTGTTCAAAAACAGAATGAAATTACTTTTTTGGAGCCAGAATTCTCAGCACTTGGCAAAGTAATTGTTGAGTCATTGCAATTGATCAACAATCCCATCAACAGAGTGCAGCAGCGTTACTCTTTTTTTGGTTCATTGTGCTTTAGACGAGCAGGAGTATCAGGATACAGGAACAGTTTGAGCCCATGTTTGACTGTCCATCGCAGACTGTCACCATGTTCTATATTCAAATAACAATCCATTCCACAGATTGACTCATACTTGACTCTGCTTTGAGTTGATAAACAGAAAAGACAGAACAGCAAAAAAAAAAATCACCATCTTTCCCCTCCAGTGATTCCTTCTCTTTTTCACTCCTCTCCGAGGACAGCAGCTCTGTCTGCTGCAGTCTCTGACATCATGCATCCATTAGCCACTCACAGGAGACTTATCGAAATGAAGCAGCATGGCTGCTCTTTAATCAGTTATTTGTGCATGCTGACGCCCGAGCCAGAAAAGCAAGCAGGCACAGCAGTATCTCTATTAAACATTCACTTACTGCATAAATAAAACTTGCATTTCTTGACTTTACATAAGTTAAATATAATGTCATGAGTTATATTTTTTGTAGCTAGAAAATAAGATTTGTCAACTTCCTGTCAATCATTCAGATTACATTTTGTTGCATTCTAGGTGGAAAATAAGACCGATTTCATTCATATGTTAGCAGTGCTTTTGGTGCTTGGTAGACGTTTTGATCAGATTGGTATCATTGTGGTGATTGCACCTATTCATGGTCATATTCTTGATCTGTCTGCTTCTTAGCTCACAGTGAGGAGGAACAGAAATGATAGTGGAGAGAAAGGGAATCACACCCATCACTCTGTCTGCTTTCAACTCTCATGCAGCAGCAGAGATAAAAATAGAAACATCCATGAGACAGCTGACACTCAGTTGTTCTGACGGGAATAACGTCGATACAGTGGATGTGTGTTCTTAACGTCAATGTCATACCTTGCTGTTATGTAACAGATCCATTGACATGCTTCCCATCGGGGAGTCACATTGACCTGCTGTGAAATGAGTACACGCAGGACATCCACTGAAGCTGGCCTTTATAAATTTCCGTTCTCTTTCTTTTCTTCTTTTTCACTCCCTCCTGTTTTGCTTTCTTGTCTCTAACTATAGCTGAGGTAAGCTTAAATCTGTTACCAGTTTTTGAAGCAACTAAGTGCATATATTAAGTAATTCTGTGAAGTGCAGGATAGAATCAATATGAATAAAATCTTAATGAAACCCACTCCTATCTATAAATGCAACTCCTTAACACAATAAGAACGCACACATACAGAGCATCATAGGTTGACATTCCTGCAGTACATCCATAGCTCCATGTGTCATTCCACAAGTGGGCAAACATAAACCTTGAAAAACAATCCCAAACCTCACTTTTGGCCATAGTGTATCAATCTTACATCAGGTTAATTAAGGATAAATCCTATCCTTGAATGGTTTCAGCTATGCTGCTACCACTTCCTTTGGTTCCTTTAATCACCAAATTCTCCATAATTACCATGCCTTCCCCTCGACAAACTACTGCTATCTTATCCATCAATCCAGTAAGGTAGAGAACTATTTCCACAGATGATCTGTTCATTATTAAGATGTGAAAAAAGGTCAAATGACTGTACAACTGATGACTAAAGAGCTCGAACACTGAGCTCAAATGACCTGTGTGTCTTTAGAACAGGGCTGTAACTGTGCAGCGCTGCTGACCTTGGAGAGTCCAGTCAAGGGCACTCATTTGATATTCATCACTGGAAAGTTAAAAGAGAATAAGAAGGAGGAAAGTAAATGGCGATGAATGATATTGTGTGTCCGCTGTGTCCCCTGTGTTTGTGGCTTTCTGTTTGTGTGTGAAGATCAATCACTAGCAAAGGCGGAAGTTATATTTCAGTTTGTTAGTAGTGATCATGCAGTACTGAACATAAATATAACTTAGCGCTTTGTTTGCAATTGCAATGTTAAAAATTTAGAGCTGCTTGACATTTTAGCTGTTAACATGTTTGAGTGCAGTGCAATGTAGCAGATATCATTGTTAAGGTGTGTTTAGATAGAAAGTGAGGCAAATATTCACCTGGTATCATTCGTGCCTATTAGAACGCTTGACAGCTTGCACTGATTCACCCCAAACAGCCAATCTGTTGCCACGTCATTGTATCAGTTTACGCCAGTCGAGGATAATTTGTGTTAAGTTGTGTCTACTACTCAACTACTGCTAACTACTCGCAATCGGGCACCTTCTGAACACACAATATTTTAGGCTGTATATTGCAAATTAGTGAGCTGCTTTATGTTAGCTTAATTGCAGACCAATGTAGCAAGCGAGCCACCTAGCTTCATGAAATACAGCAGCAGATATATAATAACAAGTGTGGGGACAGGAACAGAAACACAATGTCATGAATGAATGAATGAATGAATGAATGAATGAAGGGAAACAAAACAGCAAATGAGTCTCAGGGCAGTTCTGTGATATCACTGGATATTTCTCATCAATGTGATCACAATAAATATGCGTAATATGTTACATACACTGTGATAGAGGATGTTATATCAAAATATAAATCAACAGAATAATAAAGAGAATAAACAGGTAAAAATGTCCCATTGTGCTGCCATCTAGTGTTTGAAGTGTGTTCAGCCCACATTGGCCCCCGCCTGAGTTGTGATGTCACAGTACCTATTTGTCTGGGCTCAAACAGACACAAATCTGATCCAGTCATACTAATTCCTCCCTCACTAGTGCACTGATTCCAATCAGCATTTTCCAAAACTGTGTGGTTCAGAGAGAGGTTGCATCAGTGAGTGTAAGAACTGTTTAAAACATCAAATCACTCTTCCAAAGTGAACTGTTGCTTTAATGTGAGGAATGTTGCTAAACCACAGGGATTGGCTCCTGCCACAGACAGCTTTCCTCACAGATTAGATTTCAGTGGGAGAGAAATGCAAAGAACAGTGTGTACTACAGCTTGTGCCAGAGATGTTGACAGAGCTGAAGATGGATGTGAAGAGAGGAAAGGTCAAAGCTATTTTCATGCATCACGAATAAGCCTGATAAACAGATGATCTGGTTCTAAACAGTGCGAACAGTAGGTCTTGCCCACACGTCCATCCAGCCTACCTGTGGGTTGTCCTCCATGATACAGCGGATCTTCTCCACCACGTCGATGCGGCGCTGTCGGTGCAGGGCGTTGATCAGCTTGGCCAGGTTGGCGTCACTGTCCCGGATGGTCCAATGCTGCAGCGCAGCGTACGCCCGCTCATGGTCTGACGAGTACCCATTGGAGAAGGCGGCCACCTCCCTCTCAGTGGCGTTGGCCAGGGACTGATAGATGTCTATCCACTGGGTGCCTACCTGAGCTGCCACCAGCTTCAGAATATCCACCCCTGAGAGGTGAAAGAGAAAGAAAAGTTAGAGAATCCAAGCTAAAAGGTGAAAGAAGAGGGCTTAGCCACTAACCACCCATTCAATATTACAAAGGAAAGAAAATGGGACTCAGATGATGATGGTTTCCTCTTATTTGGAGAATGTAGGCCAGTCGCTTTAAGCTGTGCTAACTGAAAGCAGCAGCAAACAAATTACCTCGAACTAATGGAGCCCTCATGCTCTGCACAATACACCATTGTTCTCTTTTTCAATTCCACTGAACATCTATATGATGTGTGTATGAGAGTGTGTCCAAAATTATGTTCTTTCACCATACGCATCCTCTGTCGTCATCTTGTTGGTTTTTTTTACTATGATGAATATAGCTGTGACCTCGATCTCAAAATTAGTTAGGCCTCAAGCAGGGTTAACAGTGTGATTATTGTTGTTATAAAGAACATTGATAGTCCTGCTGTTTTTTAATGGTTGAAACACATAGACCTTCACTAGGCAGGTCAGTGTCAAAAGACTCAAAGAATCCATGAAGTTATATCTTGGTGATACTGGAGCTTGACCCACACTGGAGACTAAAAGTCAAGATATCTTAGCCTCTGCTGCACTAATTTTGTCAGTCAGAGGACTGGAACTGACCTACTGGATGGACTGCCATCAAACTTGGTACATATTGGTGACTGACTTTTCCTCTAGTGCTACCATGAAGCTGTACTTTGCATTTAGTGCCAACTGGTAATTGTTAAGAGACTTGTTTGTTCATAATTGTAATGGCAACAAATTGTACATTCACTTTTAAATTGAATTATCTGGATGATTGAAATCTCAGGACCCTTCCAGACATAAAGCTCTGCTGCACCACTTGTGTGACATGATGCTTTACCTATCAGGTTATCCAACTAAGTCATGAGGTCAGTGGCACTCAAGGAGCTCAAAGAATCCACACATGGCAACAGATCCACCTCTTACCCGACACCTCAACTTTCCACACACATGCTCAGGATAGCACATACACTACTCCGGGTAAAGCAAGAGGCAGCATGTCATGCCATCAGTCTTGGATCCCCCAGGATCGGCTGGGGCATTCTCTTCTTTAAGTATGTAGACACACACCTGCTGTGTGGTTGGAAGTGGTGGAATGCACAAACTCATTCATATTGAAAACCGACAGCTGTTGAGTCACTATAGGATCTGATTCTCAAAAGCTTTCGTGATTACACCAAACACGTCAAGTTGGATCTTGGTCTGATCGATCTCAGTGGAGAGTGTTTGGAGATTTATCCTCTCGTGAATCTTTCAAGCAACAGTCCATCCGAAAACTGAATTCACACACATGGTGGAAGAGCTCAACATTCCCAGTGTTACATGACTTATTAGCATGTTTCTTTTTTTGGTTACATTTTGTTCACACCACTGTCTTTCAAGGAAAACCAGGGCTTGTAAACAGAAGTCACATGGACTCACAAGTGTTTTGATGTGTAACCAGTGCAGGAAGTCAAGGACCAGGGAGCGGTGAAAACAAATACTTTAAACATGATGGACTGATAGACCTGTCTACACTTGTTATTTACCTGGTTCTCATTCCACTTAAGTATAAGAAATACCTGAACATGGACTTCAGGGACGAATGCATTTTGCTCTTGAATCTTTTTGCTTTGATGGTCTTTTTATGAGGAGCTGCTGACTATCAGTGGACAATACATATCGGTTTAGTTATTCTCATAAACTACATGGAGTTATGGAGTTACATGGAGCAAGGTCCATATTTATAGGAGGTATACCCCATGTACACTTAGCCACTTAATGTGTTTTGGGCAGGTCAGATAGCCATCCGCTATCAAAAAGCTGATTGTAAATGTAACCAAGAACCATTAGAAAAAGACTAAAATCTGATTGCATCCATCTCTCCAAGACTCTTGAGTTATCTTTACTCATTCCAGGTGTAAGTACATCTCTAAGAGGTCTGTGAAAATAGCCACTTACTTAACCACCCCCTACTTACTCAGGGTCTGTGCCCTGGGATAATGGCAGGTGAAGTGACACAGAAATTACACTGACGTTAGTCAGTCCTGTCACATATAAAGCAACAGGAAGAAAGCAGCTCCAAAGATTTCAACACATACTAGCATTTATCTGATTGCTGATCAGCGCAAACACTGCATGAAATGTGTGCTTGAGAGTTGATAAGGATGGGAGAAGGAGCAGCATGAGTGTGAGCCAGGGTACACAAGGAAAACCTTTGTTTCTGCTGGTTTATGAAAAGGTGTTAGCTAAAGGTAGCTGCACTGTTATAGCTGGAACTCACCTGCTGAAGTGCATAAATGATTCTTTTGGGCAGTTATCAAATCACATTACTGCCACCTTCTATACTGCAACAGCTACTTTTATTGCTTGGGTTTTTAGTTGTGGCAATTAAACCAATCCAGGCACTCGTTGATTACAAATTTAGAAAGTTACTTTAACTTGTGCTCTGTGCTAGTTGACACAACTAGCTGGTCCTTTGCACCTGGCTGAGTTATTTTTTGACTTTTCTCAATATCTACATTTTTACAGTGTAATCCTGACACTGATTTACATTTGATGGATCGCAATCACATTTGGGATCTGGCTAACAGTCACAGATATACAGAATGTGGTAAACTATAAATGAAAGTCATAAGTAAATCACATCTGGATTTAATCAGGTAAATGGAGCTTAAGCACAGGTAATCAGTGCCACCTGCCTTTTTCATTTGCCCCAAGAGTGTGAACTCACCCTCACTGCAGCAGGCATCTGGTGCACTTTTAGTCTGTAGCTTTTGGGTTAAGCTACTCACATCCACATGCAGTCTGTTATGGATGTATTTCTTCTGACCTACAAACATTAACTGCTGAGTTCTGCAACCTGTTAGCATACATCCACCCTGTTCTGCTTGCCCTTTAACTGCCAGCACTTTTATAACAACATGGACAGAAAGTGGCCTCTAAGGCACCTTTATAAAGGTAGAAACAGCTGTGGTTTTTAAAGGAGCACACATGACCTGGATTGGTTTTGTTTAGTCAAGTAGCCACAGCTGTGCAGGCAGCTGTCAGAGCTGCATCTTGTCACTGGAGCCATGTAAATACAGTGCATTTAAGTTAGGATGCTTTGTAAAATTATTAGTATGTGATGACTTTCAGAAATGTATTTTCTCAGATTTTAACTGTAAGTGTGTCTCAAATGGTCTCACCTTGTACTGCTCAATCTCTTTGGTCACACACACACACACACACACACACACACACACGCACACACACACACACACACACACACACACACACACACACACACACACACACACATCGCTTGCCATTTCTCTCCAGCCATGAATACTGATCCTCCATGAGCAGCTCTCCCCCTCAGACGTTCTGCTGCCTGTTCACACACTCTCTGCTCCACTTCCTCCCTGACTGTGATGTGATTTGACAATGACTTGGCTGGAAATATAAACGCTGACTCATCTGTTAGTTGAGCAAAAATATAATAACTCGGTTGCTCTGTGTGTCACAGAAAAGGCGATGCATGTGCACTCTCATATGCATTATCCAACTTTTGCTTGATGCCACGTTCTCCAATGAGTAACACATGACACTGACGCTTAATGATGATCAGTGATTGATACGCAAAATATTCGTATCAATATTGTCATATTCATTTCACCACTGTTCGTTATGCTTTTTCTCATTCTGCAAATTCACGAAACCATATTTTACCAAGTGAAGCTTTCTGTGGCCCACTGCACTGCCATTACACTTCCGGAGCATCAATACAGAATTAATTCCATCACTTTTGATAAGCATCATGTTGATCCCTGATTAATGCTTACTGTAGCAAACATGCTAAGTGCATAAATCCAGGATGAGAGAGAGAGATTAAATGGATGTAAGCCACTGGTAGTAATTCATGGCTCGACACACATACTCAGGCACACTCACGTGTACAAATGTACACATAGAGAGACATGCAAGCACACACAAGCTGAGAGGCAAGTATAAATAAACATGTGAAGTCTGCACACATGCTTACACAGAAACCCTGACATGTCACACACACTTCATGAATGCAACACACTACCCTTCACACTCTCCTCTTACAAACCCTCACATGATACCTCACTATGTAGTGATGGGTTAACCTCAGCCTTACCTAAACCTAATTCTTATTTTAAAACCTTTGACACAAGTGGTAAACCTAAATTGACCTTCCCATCAACTGTTACCCTAAAACTAAATAACCTAAAACCAGAGTTGAACTAATCCCAAGCTAACCCTCTGCAGAGGTGAAACCCACCTTAATTTGACCTCATTCTGCAAAGCATCCTCACCCAAAATAGATTAAAACTCAAAGGTAAAGAAGAACACTGACATGTACACAAACACATACACACACAATAACCTACGTGTGCTCAAGATTAATATACTCGAATGAATCCAGACCCAGAGGACCTCGCGTGCAGGCCCTCTAAGTCGAGGGCCTGTCGACTCTCATCCACAGCACACAGCGACAGAAGAGAAATCCCCCTGCTCTGCATGCCTCACTGCTAGCTGACCACGTTTAAATGACCTATATAAGTCTCGTGATGATTCACTGTGTCAGCCAGCGGATGTGTTTATGTGTTTGCATTGGGAAGTAGTAGGATGAACTGTGCCTATTTGTTTGTATTAGAGTGTGTGCGCTTGTCCTGTATAACGTGCAGACTTGTAAGCTCTCTGAGCCATAAAAAACTGGAACGCCAAACAGCAGCTATTTGCTGTTAGTTGCTGGCATTTATTCAAACAGACATGTTTTGTCAAACTGTCATACAAGGCACGATACAGCTGCCCAAAAGGGACAAACTGTGAAAAGCTGACAAAATAAATGAATTGGTGCATCACTAGAGGCAACTGTCATTTCGGCATATATTACAGCACATAATGAGACACTGTTTTTGTTACCATTTGTTGTGTTGGAAAGGAACACAAAAGTGCTATTTCCTGTCCTAGCCCCATTATGAGCTGAAGATGACTCATCTTATTTGGCAGTGCAGGTGATAATGACTTCTGCTGTGACTCAGGAGGCGGATTGTCCACTGATCAGAAGGTCGGTGGTTCAATCCCCAGCTCCTCCAGGCTGCAAGTCTAAGTGAGCAAGATACTGAACGCCAAAGTGCTATGCGATCAGTGTGTGTGTGAATGGGTGAATGTGGTATGTGTTGTAAAGCACTAGAAAAGCGCTATATAAATGCAGTCCATTTACCGTTTACTAATTGCTTTATATTTTCCATCAGCCCAGTAAAACTAAAGAGAGCCCCAAACAGAAGGAAGCAGTTTTCTTGGCTAGTCCTGTTGCAAAGTAACTATCGACAGCTTCTGGTGGTCTGAGCTCAGGGTGCTAAACATTGTAATCAGCAACTTCTTCCTATTGAAAACAATAAGAAAGGGATGTAAGCATTCTGTAAAGAAGTGGCACAGCTATCGACATCAACAGTCATTCAGAGTCTGATGTGCTTGTGTGAATTGGTTTTCAATATGCTGAATCACTCTGTTTCTTTGATATTTACAATTAAGGCTTCGTTCTACAAAACTACAACTTTGATGATCATTTTTTACTTTTAAGTCATTTATCAAGAAACAAGTCATATTTGCAACCATTCTAGCGGCTCCGTTAAGCTAACAATGCTAGGGTTGAAAATGTTACTATTCCAATATTTAGCAGGTTATCTTGACTATTGTTGCCATCTTAGTTTTGCACAATACCATCCAACACTGACACTACATTTAGCAGTGAACACAAAGTACAGCTAAAGCTGTGGGAATGTCATTGGTTTTGCACAATATTTCAATCTGGACCAAAGTGAAACTCAGAAACTGTTTGCAATCAACTGAGTTTTTAGTTTACATATGGATGAAGATTAAAAAAAAAACAGGATTTTTTTTTTTTTTTGTGAATAAACAAGGAAACACCCTGTTTAGGTGGCACGGTGGTAACACTGTCGCCTCACAGCTAGAAGGTCCCAGGTTCGATTCCTGCTGTGGGTGCCGGGGGCATGTTCTCCACCAAGCCTTCGGTGCCTGCTGTTCAAGGAAAGGGGCCTTTCTGTGTGGAGTTGGCATGTTCTCCCCGTGTTCACTTGGGGTATCCTCCTAAAAAAAAACCCAACTAAAAACATGCAAGAAGATCACCACCTGACCAATGGTGACAGGTCAGGAACTGGGTCCCCGGGCACCGCCGTCAGCTGGCAGCCCACCGCTCCAAGTCTGTCGCGGAGGAAGGACTTGCCAGGATGGGTTAAAAGCGGAGAAAAGAATTTCACAGCAGCATGGTGTGGACAGTCCCCCCCATCCCCAAACTCTGCATGGTGTGTGGATTGTGATTAATAAAGTAATGTTTTTCTTTCTTTCTTTCTTTCTTTCTTTCTTTCTTTCTTTCTTTCTTTCTTTCTTTCTTTCTTTCTTTTTCTTTCTTTCTTTCTTTCTTTCTTTCTTTCTTTTAAAAACACCCATATACATGTGCACTATTCATGAATCTATCTCAATTGCAATGACAGCATTACATGACGGATCAACTGAAGAAAAACCTTTGTCATGTTTTTTATGTTTGCCTGATGACAAAGCAAACACACACTGTTGACACACTGCTGATCCCCTTTCTCCACAGTTTTCCAAAACCAACCAAGGAAAACCCTCAAGCCCACCTCTAACTACAACACTGAACTCCCTGTTTGGCTTATCAGCAACAGCCCATCTGTTAACCTCAGGTCACTGATCTGTAGCATCCCAACAAGAATGCATTTCTCCTCAGTAAGCAGTATCACATTCACCTCTCCTCTCCCCTTTTAATTACTGACAGTTAACTGGTGTTCACAACCTAAGAGCAAAGCTGAATAAGAAGGCACTGCATGTCAGTTTGGATTACACATGCTGCAAGGAAAATGTTCCTTTCTTTATCAGAAACTACAGTTAAAGTCTGAGACACTTGAGCCCCAACTGCTCTTGTAGACCTCCTGTGTTTCCCAAAACAGACAACTTTGGTTATATCAGGAACCAGGTTTAGGACACAATGGCAGCAGACCAAACAAGGTATGCCAGGCCTCCTTAGCCACAGCCTCCATCTTTTCTTGGAGGATCCTGAGGTGTAATTCCCTCAAGCATGTTCTGGGTCCTCCCACTGGGACATGCCCAACAATCCTCCCCAAGGAGGTGTTCAGCAAGCATCCTAATGGAAAGTCCAAACTAGCTCAAGTAGCTCCTTTCAACTGAATAGAGCAGCAATCAGCTACCCACGGAGGGAATCCCCCTTCAGTCACTTGTATCCCAGTCTCATACTTTTGGTCATTACCCCAAAACTCATAAACCTCCCCTTCTCATTCACCTTCAACAGGACTAATGCTCCTTACTTTCTCAACAACACCAGCTGATGCAGGAGACAGCTGCTGTACTTTTTTAAAATTAGTTTATTTCCAAAAGACAGCTTCAGTTGGTTTTGGTTTTATGGGCATCCATCCACACATTTACTGCTCCTCGAATAGCTGGGCCATGTCCTCCAGCTCTTCCTGGGGGATACAGAGGCATTTCCAGATGGGACATGCAATCCCTCCAGTGTGTTCTGGGTCTACCCTTACATGACCTTCCATTTTGATACACCCAAAAATTTTCTAAAGGAAGGCATCTCGGGGGACTAATCAGATGCCACAACCACTTCAAGTGGTTGCTCATGACCACATGGTCATATGGTATATTGCTCCCTCATCACCACAACAGTTTGGTAACAGTGTCAGCATTATTGTTGATGCCGCAACAATCCATCAGTCAATCTCTTGTTCCATCTTACCCTCCCTCATGAGTAAGACCCCACAAACTCCTTTAGTTGGGCCAGTGACTCAATTCATTGTTTTTAGGGAACTAGGTAGCTGCTAAACTTATGTTATATGTGACCTTTGCGGAAGGTTTTTGGACAAATTGACTGGTTTCAAATAATTCAGTTCAGGATTTTGGATCAGTTCAGCAACTTTTTAAACCTGACCACAATGACAATGACACTGCATTCTGGCTGGTAGCATAAGTGTTAAGTCTAAGATTTGTCAGGAACAGAAACGAAACAAGCAATAATGTGGTTTTGTTCAAATCAAACACTGACATGAGAACTTTTACAATAAGGAAGAAACAATTTATCCAGCAAGTACTCTCACCCTGTTATTGTGTGTAACATGATGTGAAGCAGGGTGCTGTGTGCATCAGCATCTTTAAAAATACCATTCCATTAATCACATCACATAGTCCTCTCACATTCATTCCAATTTGGGAACACACAACGTTAAATTGATGAAATGTGTGTGTGGCTTCGTGAGAGCACAACAGGCGCTGTATAGTACCTCCAAACAGGCAACAACACCCCCAAGCCCTGCTCTTCACAATCAAACCCAGGCTGAACTGAGAGCAGGCTACCTCGGCCCACCCTGGTACTGCACGCCGCAGTATATTCTAACACGTGGCTCCCCGCTGGGCTTGGATGTGGAACTTGGCATCATTAACGGTGTAGATGCTTAACGAGGGAGGATGGTGGGCAGGTAGAATGTTGTTTTCCTTCATGTTTTCCTCTACAATCTGCATCTTACTTTGGAAATGTATGTTGTAAATAATATGGCTGGTGACCACACCAGGCACAACCTGCTTCTAGCTGATGTTCTCTTAAAGGACCATTATGCTGTTTTTCCATGTTTATGACCAATAACTACAAACTGCATACACATTACTGCTGATTATTTTCCAAAGTATACCATAAGGTTTTGGATTGAGCCAATGGTTTTATTCATTTCCTGGGAAATTAAAATCAATGTGGAGACATTTTAAAACTTAAAAAAAAAGATATGATTTCATTTCATTTCAAAGGTCATCCTTAGTTTGTTGCATTTTTCTTTGTTTTATAATGTTTTACATCTATAACTAAAGATTGTGGCTGCTCATTGATTGATAGGTTTAAAACATTCAGTGGTGGGGCTGTTGTAGTCAGTTGTAAAATTTACTGGTAAGCACTGCGATGACATTAAAATCAGAGTAATATGGCAGAATTTTTTAGAGGCAAGATGAAATAAAAGCATGGATTATTGTCTCTAAATCACTAAGAGAAAATGTGCTTGACCTTTCTTATGACCCACACCTGTACAAGGAGTTTTGCTGCAGCTCAAGGCAAGGCACTGTGTTGGCCGATTGAATACATGCATGTGTTTCTGGTCAATTACTTTGTAACATCATCATAATGTATTTCTACTGTTTACATTGTGATCATTGTGATGAAGGCTAAAATTGCTTCCACCATGATATCTTGGTGTCTGGCATCTGATAACGCTTAAAACTCATGGATATGTGACTCAAACAGGACTTCCTGGATCATATTTTATGTCCCTGGTACATTAAACAACATGCTCCCACCAATGCAACCCTCTGAGCTGTTTTAACACGAGACTGTTTTCGGTCTGAAACCCCACTTAGTCACGATTATGCAGTATAGTTAACAGGCTGAAACATGAAAAACCACCAGCATGGTCCATTAAGGCTGCAGTATGCTTCAATCAAATCTATTTATATCTGTTTCTAACAACCACATTTGAAGGCAGAGCAAAAAAGCTTGTGGTCAAAGCCTCCTCTTGGCTGCATCTTAATGTCTCCTCAGTCTCTCTCCAACAATTCTGTGTTTTTGTCTGTCTTTGGAGTTGGAGATAAGGGAGCACACTTTCTGACCATCTCTCCTTGAAGGCACCATACTGTACAAACACAAAGTGACAAAGTAGTTGTGGTGAAAACCAAAAAAAGAGAGCTTAAAAGAGAAGGTGAAACCCCACCTGCTGTTCCATCTCTGCTCACCTGAGCAATCACTGTGTGAAGTGGGCATGGTCGCTGGATTGTTTCAGTAAGTTACTAAATTTGTCTGATTCATTGGACGCTCAGATTCAAACATTGTTAGACAATCTGACGAGCATTTTGTTGGAAACTTACTGGTGCATTTACTGTTCTCTTTGAATCTAGAGCAGCAAACAGCAACATAATACATACATAACACTATAAGTGACAAAGTGACATTGTTGTCCGTGCTGAGGACAAACATTTAGGCCAACGGTGATAACAACAGCACTGCCCGCTTAATGTAGCCTCAAGCTGACCTTTATACAGCATTTTTGTGATTCCCTTTTATTTAATTTGACTGCTGCACCCTTGTTTCGGATAAAGAAATACAGTTTTCAGATCCTATGTAATAAACATCTGGCGCATGGCCCTGGAAAGCCCCATTCAGCCCTGCTGTGGAGGAGTAGCAGTTTTCACTACTTCCTGACCGGCTCTGTGCAAATGCCAAGTACTGTATGTGTGTGATCTGTGCTTTGACGTTTCCCTTCTCTTTTTTCCTTTATTGCCAGTGTGTTTTAACTGCTCTAGTAAAGGGGCATTACAACCTTCAAGGGGAGCCAGCCACGCACCTTGGAAGGATTAAGAAGCTGTTCTGTTTTATGTTCCAGAGAGTAAATAGTGGTGTAAAATGGCTATTTGGGTTGCATGTGCATACATACATCTCCACGTAAATACATGCACATGGGTGCAAGATTGTTCATCCAATCAAGAGAACACACATGCACACAATAGACACACACGCAAACACACACACACACACACACACACAGAAATGTAAAAGGTCAGTTTAAAGTTTTAAAGCTTTAAAGGCTTCATCACTGATCGTCACACAGATCTTGGTTTCTCAACATGTTTTCAATATTTACCCATACTGGCAGCCTGAAGTATTAAATGTCCACAAAATTAAAAAAAATGCTGTGTTTCAAATACTTACAGCTATGTTTCCAGGGTCTTGACAAGTTACTTACTTATTTTAACCCATGATTTTTTGTTTTGTGGAATAAAAAAGCAAACTGTGAGCATTTTACAGTAACCACGTGAGGATGAATGTCTGGTCCAATGTTGATTGTCAGTGGCAATCAGATTTTATGTGTAACTACAAGCAGTTTATGAAGGTGAAAACCTGCCCTTATATTTTTTTGATGCCAGTGTTATTTCCTTGTCTCTCTTACGATCTCCACCCCTGTCTTTGTTAGCCACCTTCAGTTTCTGGACTAACGGCTGCTCGGTAACAGCAGGGAAGACCCTGTGTGGTTAGCCAGCAACTGTACAATACAACATTTCCCCCTGTCCAACTCGCAACCTCCACCCCCCACATACAAACAATTCCTGCACCATCTCCCTCTCTCTCTTCATTTCCCTCTATCTATATATGTCTTTGTCGCCCTGTAAGAGACCTGATTGACCCACTAATGTGCCTTGCCAAACAACAACCCTGATGCAGCTGAAACCAGATTATTCCAGTTTTCTGTGGTCTGGCACTGAGGGAGCAGAGAGAGGGTGGCGGGTGGCTCAGCTTTATCATAGCACACACACACACACACATACAGAGTTTCAAAGTGGAGAATCGAGTGCCTCAGGCAGGAGGTGTCCCCTGGGTTTGGGTCTGTTTCAGTGTGAAATCAAGAGCTCAACTGTGGGGCAAAATGTACTCTACCTGTTGATAGCCACAGTGCCAATAGCTGGGAGCTAAAGAGGAGTGTGGAGGGTAACCAGTAATAGAGATGTGAAATCCAGAATTTAAACAGCAAGTATCAGGCAGAGGAAATAAAATGAGGCGGACAACACTAAAAAATGGGGTAGAGAGAACTAAAAATGAAGCAAAAGTAAGGCAAATAAAGGAGGAGGCCTCCAAAGGAGATAAGTAAGATAATAAAAGACGAAGAAAGCTACAGTGAATGAAATAAGAAAAGAAGAAACAAAGACTGAGATAAAACAGGAAGAGGGAATGAAGGAAATAAAAGGACAGAGAAGAGACAAAGGAAGAGGAAAGCAACTGAGAGTAAGGAGAGAACATAAGGGAGATGAGGACAGGAAGGAGACACCAGATGAAACTGAAGAACTGAGAGCAGTAAAGCAATGTGTGTGTGTGTGTGTGTGTGTGTGTGTGTGTGTGTGTGTGTGTGTGCGTGTGTGTGTGTGGGATGTGGATAGTGACAACAGTGTGGTATTACAACAGGGCCACATCCCTGCTTTGTGAACCCCTGCCTTCCACGCCATGTGCTGTGGAGCAGAATTCATTACTGTCAGTGAGATACCCACATCAACAGATGGTTCTACACGGCTCAGAAGCAGTTACCTGTCCTGAGATCCCAAAAACAACATCATAGAGCTGTGATAAGACATATTTTCTGAGGGCGTATCATAGTCTTGCAAACAGCTGAGTAGAATAGTAGACTTGTTACCCCCATCAGTTTTGTTTTACAGCTTAATTGCTAAACTCAACACATCCCAACCCAACTGAACACGTATCATAGATATTTTGAAGCATCATCACCAAAACATAAAAGGAAAGAAAATATTGTAGAAGAACACTGTTCATGCTCCAAAGACTTCTAGAGAGAATATGTGCCAAGAAGCACTAAAGCTCTTAATGTTGGTTTTCCTTGTAATCTGCCATCCATTTGTGTGCCAAAGCAGTTTCGTCCAATTTTTCACTAGAACCACTCTTGTTGAAATTACAGATAAAGCGGGCTTACCCTGTCCATTGGAGTAGTAGATCCACTTCTCTTTGACCTGTGCTGGAGGCGCAGGTTTCTTCTGAATCGCCTTCTCCATGATGCTACTAGGGTCCTGCATGGGGCCCTTCTTCAGCACACGAGAGCTCCGTTTCACGCTGCAGACCACAATCACCACCAGCACAAGCAGAAGAAGCAGCACTATCATCCAGGGGAGGTGCTCGTTGATGTCAAAGTCATTGTGGGTGCTTGGCCTTGGGGAACCCCTGCGAGTGGGCCTGTAGTAGCTGGAGACCCCACCTCCACTCCCCTGCCCGGCTACCTTGTTGATACCTGTCCCAACCCTGACTATCTCTGCACCTTCCACACCCTCCATTGCCCTCTTGCTGGGGCCTGGCACAGGGTCAGAATTGGGAAGCCCCTGCTGGGGCTCACGGTCCATCAGTTGCTTGTGAACTGGGAGTGGTGGAGTCCGTGGAGGATCATGATTTGGTGGGCTGGGAGTGTGAGGCTGGCTGAGTAGTCGCTCCTCTGTACGACTGGCTTCCCCGCCTGGGTTACCCCTCAGTTGAATGGCTGCTGACTGTCTGTAGGTGCCTGTGAGGAGAGACCAAAGGATTGATGGAGATAAAGATAGAGCAAGCAAGAAGAAGAGAGATCAGAGAGAACAAAGAGAGCAAAGAGACAAGAGAGTACAGAAGTAAGAGATGAGACACAACACAGATAGAGAGAGGGAATTAAATTCACTCACTTGAGAGATTTGCTTAACCCAGACAATGAAAACAGAAGGCACCACGGGAGGGAATCCTAACACTTTAATCCATGCAAGCAATCTGGCACACAAACAGTAGGAGGAACAACATCCTCCTTCTCCTTTCACTCATCTGCTTCTCCAGCTGACTTCCTCCATCCTTGGGTGGGCAGTGTACTCCAAACTGGAGCCAGACCCCGAATGGATTTTTCAGGCTAATACTCATATTTGAGAGTTTGAAAAGTAAGAAAATCAGCCAATTTTCAATCAGCCCATTTAACATAAACACTTAACATAATGAAACATTTTTATATAGGATCCCTTAAATTTGGCTAACAAATGAATTGTGACCAAGAACATTAGACACATTTCATTTGCAATTTTTTATTTGACAAAGTGACACATGAATAAGGTACAGTTCCAACCAGAACAGATCGAGGAGAAGCCACTGAGAATACAGTAAGTGCCAAAAGGCTCAGTTTTAAAATTCCACCTGACATAAATGCCACAAGTCTGCAGGAAAATGAAGACAATTGAGTGTGAATTGAGAATTTTTGCTGTCTGAGATAAGAGACAGAGAGATCGTCTCAGGTGATCTTATGTTAGGTACTAGTCTTGGAAGAGGAAGGGCTTTAAATTATATGAATCTATGTTTACGTCTACTACTGTTATGTAGTGGATTGTAACTTTTCCATTTCAGCCAAGCGTGAAATATGTTTCTAATTATTTTGAGTTGTTAACAAATTTTCATTGTTTCCACTCAGGTTCTTTTCATGTGCAAAATTCCTGATGATGTTGTTTGTCAGGCTCTGCTCCAAAGTAAAAAAAACTGTGTTCTCAAAGGATCTAAAACTGCTGTTAAAATATGATGTAGCTTCTATGCCAGGTGAAGGAGCTTGTATGTTATAGTTGGAGGAGAAATGACTCCTGATCTCCTCAAAGCAAATCAGCAAACAGGAAACTGACTGCGACACACACTGTATACTGGCATTATGCTCACTGCAATTGATTTATGATTATGTTCACTGTCTTACATTACACAGAGCTCAGTGTGATCCTTTCTCTTCTTTGTTTCTACCAGTTTCCTGTTGATGTTAATGTACCAGAAGTGACATTCAGCCTTCAACCTTCAGTTATCAACAGATAGATGCTAAGTAGGAAACTCCCTTAAAAAAGACAGACAGGAGCTATGACTGAACAACGAGCAGCTGTGTATTAATTAAAGGGCAAATTGTTAGTGGGTAACAGAATGCTCTGTGACTTATGAGACTGTACGCACAAACACGAGTGTTGAACTCCATACAAGTGTCTCTCAGTCTAACAAGCTCAAGGTCTATTTGCAAATGACAGACTGACTATTGCATTAAATCCCTGAATGACGACTCTCTCTTTGTGAAACTCTAATATGAAGACTTTCCACAATATGTAGAATTTTGTGAAACCAAGTGACCCCGGATTGAAATGAATTATCTTCTGGAGACGTATTTGATTAGAGTGAGTGTTTTAGCATCACTCTAAATCATCAGCAGAAATGTTGGTGCATTCTGTCAGCTGCAAACAAAGTACGACCTGCCTTCACTCCTTCCACCACACTGAGGCTGCGCTGTGCTCCATCTCATAATCTCACAGCAGATGAACTCTGCATTGCTCATCCTGCAGTCTGCTTGATTAAGCTTAAGCTAGGGCAAATCTAATCAGACTTTGACTTCAATTGCAGGAATAATTTGAAAAAACCTCAGAAGGAGAATAAAGAGTTTGGTCAAATGGGTTTCACAGTCAAATCAATCTGTCGACTGTTGACATGAAAAGAACAAATGGGATTGTTCTGTTTGACATAAATAACAGCAGGGACAGTGTTATTCAGGCATGGGAACAAACTGCAATGGTCAGTCGATATCAGTGCGTCATTAACCTCTATTGATTATTGATATGACCGCTGCCACTTCTCTGCTGCTCGCTCTGTGCTGTGCACTGCTGCTAATGGGATTGGTGTTGTATAATGACGAGCTCACAAATTGGCTGCTGCTTTTTTGGATTGTCACTTGGATGTGTGTTAATCCCGCTCATCCTCTTATCAGCAGACAGGTACACAGGTGCAGGTCTAATCCCTAAATTTAGGCTGATGTTTTGGCTAGCAGCAAGAAGTCTAACAAATAAAGGCAACTTTTTAGAGTAGCACAGAAGACTTTTAGGGGATTTAATGAATGGATGAATCAACTGCAGTGGAAATCCTCAGCCTTAAAGCAATAGTGATTGTGGATATATTTCATTCTACATGCAATATGTAAGTGTCTAAATACATAGTAACTAAAGACTCACACAAATGATATTCTCATATTGAAGGCTGATAATCTCAGTGCTCTAAACAATGTAATGTGCAAGTCTGACCACAGGATTATCTGTCTTTATACTATACTACTCTACTACACTTTTCTTATGTGTAATTTTATCATTCAAAGTATCAACATACTTTGAAACAAAAAGTCTCTGATGAAGGATAAAGGTCTGTTCTCTCTTTTTCTACCTGTGCTGACAACACACCAGTTTCTCCACCTTTAATCGTGATAAATGTGTTTTTACTGGCATTGAGCTGTCTCCAGTCTAGTTAAGTCATTGTTTTCAAGGTACTTGTATCTCCTTTTTTGGACCCAGTTTATATAAAATTTAAACATTCATAGCAAATTCTTAGTTGGGTATCTATGGTTGCTAGGAAATTTGTGATGCTGTTTCAAAGCCTCTTTACATCTAGTGAATTATATAAAGTGACATATAGTGAATACAGTTAGGCCTTTATCATGGCTGTTATTGTTGAGTAAAGACAAGACATTTTGGTGCTCTACAACTCTTTCTCTGCTCCTTTTCCAAGGCGGTCCTACCCATCCTCTTCACTGACAGTAAAAGGCCGGTGAAAAATAACAGTCATGAGTGCGTAACACCCACACCGGCCCACCCCCACTTTCCCCTTTTACAGCACAGACAGGGTCAAATTAACTGGCTGAGAATCCATTGATCCAATGCCAACACAAACAGTGGTGTCAGTATTATGGATGTGGGTGTCTACTTGGGGAGGAGGGGTATACTGGCTATGGATGGTTGACTGTGAGAAATGACTGGCTGACTAACTGAGACAGGACTGATGTAAAAACAGAAAGAGGTGACACGGGATGAGGTCAGACCAAGAACAGGAGGACAAAAGAAAAGGGTGGTATTTTTCATATTCTCTGATCTAAAGGTAAGGAGAGAGGGAGAAAGAAAAAACGAAGGTGACGGAGAAAACAGAAATACCCATAACTCCTCCTGACCACAAATAGTAGCATTCCTGAGATAGGGAGCTGCCACCAGTTTGTTTCCATGCCCACGAATCTCCTTCTTTGTAGGAATTCCCACAAGAAAAAAACCTGTGTGTCATTGATGTAATGGTGCTGTTCAGCAAGTTTAGCAATTATGCTCAAGAGGTGTAACTCCACACAAAAATCTTCACGTGAAATAAAAACATCTTTAGCTCTGAAGATTTGAGAGAGAGGTAAGCAGATAAAAATGCTTTTTACCAGAACTAGATTCATAATGTCTTTGTTCATAATAATAACAATAATAAACTTTACATAGCACATTTCCAAAATAAGTTTTACAAAGTGCTTTAAAAAGGTGTCAACTCTAAAAACAATGAGAACGAGAGCACCATCACAGAATAAGCACTAAAACTGGATGAGAGGATTGGTGTAATGTGCTCTTGTTTTCAAGCATTTGTTAAAATCCTGCTTGCTGTCCTGCTGTGATGTTCAGCAGGAGTTTTGTCCCCTATGCCATAACAGAGCTGAATAGAACATCCAGACTATAATGCAATTGTGACTGAGTTTGTGTGTTTGTGTATGTAAAGTTTGAGAATGGGCTGGTAGTTTAGCTTGAGGAAATTTTGAGCCATCCATTTCTAAATGTCCTCATGAAATTTTATGTTAAACAATTTTAATTGATGCGAGATAAATCTCTGTTTATCTGCGTAAAAATGGAAACTGATGGTGTGTGATCTTCTGAAATGTCCCAACAGCAGCATGTAAATGGTAAACAGAATTGGACCAAGGCCTGAACCCTGAGGAACCCCAAAATTTAGGCTCGAGCCTGATATAGAACAATCCTTCTTTGGTGGAAAAAGGTTAGAGATAGGTCTAAATTTGTTAGAACCATTTGAATTTAGCCCAGGTTTCTTTAACAGGGGATGAACAAGAGGATTTCTGAAATAGTGGTGCACAGTACCACAGAATAGGAAGCTAAAATGTTCAGGATAAAATACAAATTGTGTTAAAAACCGTTTTAAAGGTCCAGAGGACAGGAGGACAGGTTCATTCTGTTGAGAATTTCAAAAAGTGTAGGCTAAGAAACAGGCTTGAACAGAACAAAGAGAACAAGTGTTAGGTCTAGCGGGTAAACAAACTGATGAGGGATCTATGGGTGAGGTATTAATGAGGAAGATTCTTTGATTTAAAAAGTGTAAGGAGTAGCTTTTACAGAAGAGACAGAGGGAGTGTCACACTGCGGTGAGGTCGTCCTGTCTTGGGTTATTGTCTTGTCATTTCCTGCGTTATTTTGAAAGTCTAATTCTCCTCTCGTTTCAGGTCACTTGCCCTTCCTCTTGTGTCACCCGTTTGTCATCCCTGATTCCTGATTGTGTCCACCTGTTCCCCATTACCCTCATGTGTTTAAATAGTCTGCGTTTCCCTTTGTCTTGTGCCGAAGTGTTTCGTCTCGTGTCCGATCACCAAAGCCTGCATCATAGTTCACAGCCACAGTCTGTATTCAGTAAGTCTTGATTCCTCGTCAGAGTGATTTTTTGTTGTAACTTTTGTAGTTTAGTTGTACATTCATAGTTGTTAGAGTAATTTGCTTTCTTGGTTAGCCTCCCTTTGGAGAGATTTTCAGTTCATATAGTAAAAGTAGTATTGAGTCTTGCCTCCATCTTTTAGGAGAGTTTTTTGTTCTTTCCTTATTCCTTGATCGCTCTACCTCCATTCGGAGTGTCTTTAGTCTAAAGTTTTGTAGCCTTTTGATTTCCCTCTGAGAGAGTGATTTTGATTTTGATAAATTTGATAGATCTGCGTATCGGATAGTTTCCTCCTTGGGAGTGTTTTTTGTTTTCTCTAGAGTCGAGTATTATCATAGCTCAGTTTTCATAGCCCTCTTTGTTTGCTCTGCATTGGGGTGTCTTGATATAATAAAAGTCTGCTCACTGACATCCTCTGCGTCTGAGTCCTGTGTGAGTTCGGGCCTGACAGGGAGCATCAGTAGCATGGTTTACAAGGTTTAAAAGCACCAACAGTTTTTATGAATGTATGTTTTAGAGTACAAAGGTTTTCGTTTATCCACACATGTTTAGTTTTTCTGGTCTTAAATGGTGCATTTTCATCAAGGTTGCATTTGCAGATTTTGGATGCTCAGCCACTGATAATGAGGGCTCTACCTCACAAGAGATAGTGTTAAAAGCTTTCCTAAAATTATTTGCAAGATAGAATTGAGAACTCTAAACTCTAAAAATGCTTTATAGTAAGTTATGATTATTGTTATAAAGCATTATGAGTATTTATGATGCCCCAGCTAATTTAAGTTACTCCCTAATATTTGAATTACTCCTTAATATTCAAATAACTGTTTTCTTGGAAACTAATAGGTTCATGTAAATTTTGCTTCATATTAATGTGTTTTAATGTTATTAATATGGTTACTTGAATACAAACGTTATACTGCAGCTTTAAGTTGGTTGGTTGTAATGTACTTGACTAGCATGTGGCATAAGCCGACTATAACCTATGTTGTTTCATTTTGATGTTTGTGATTTGCTGCTCGTGAGTCATGTTACGTTTCGAGTTGTGTGATTGGTGGTGGAGCTAGGAGGTGGGATTTTTTTTTTTTTTTTTTTGGACTGGGGAAGGAGAGAGGACGGCTGCAGGAGAGGAGCAGGAGGGTGAGATGAACTAAAAGTTTTTAGTTTAGTTTAGTTTTAGTTTTACTGACTAGCCCGGTCAGTCAGCTGTCTTCGGTGTTTTGATGTTTTTCGCTACAAGTGGAGGTGAGAAGTTGAAACTGTTTGGATTTGTGACTGTTTGGAGACGGAGAACAGCGGCTAGCTGTGCTCTGAGCCTATCACAAGGAGGAAGAAGATTTCTGCCGCCGAGGGTCCTCCACGGTCATTGCCTGCCAGCTGTTGGTCATCGCCTGTTTGCTGCCAGCCTTCCATCAGCCCATCAGCAGCCTGCCTGCGTCTCCTGTCGGTGCTGAGGTGCACTTCTGGGATTCTTATGACATGAACTAGGCTACTTCAAAGTGCACCGGCTTCCACTGTACTTGGCCACCACGCTCCCCAGCTTCAACCAGGCCTGCAGCGTGGGGTTTGTTTTGTTCATGTTTTTGTTTTCCCTGGTTGCCGGCTTGTGCGAGCGTGTGTGTGTCTGTGGCTGGGCCCAGAAACAGGGTGGAATATTGCTAAAAGGTGCTATAAGAGCTCTTTTGGTGTGTTAAACATTTATTAAGCTATTTTCTGGTTAAGCTCAAACGGTAAATAATAGCCAAACAAACTCAAAGGAACACATTTGTGTTTCAACTGAAGGGTGTTAACAGAGTTTAAATACAGAACAAGTTTAAAGGGACATTAAGTTAAATTCATTTTTTTTGAGTTGTTAGAGTATTGCTTTAAGGAAAAGAGTGAAACCGTATTATTGGTTTACTATTTAATTTGGGGGTTATTTCATTTCAATTCAAGCATAATTTGTTTTTCTCCTGTTAATACACTCTAAGTCATGGGAAACATATTTGTCAGGTGATTCCTTTTAAGTGCATATAGTCATAAGTGTACTGTTTAAAGAAAGTAGGAAGTGATTCTTTAATACTGAAATTAAAGTGACATTGCTATTCAGTCGAGAGAGTTCATAATATATAAATAGAGGGTTAACTAACTCATAAGGGAGTTAAATTTTATGAACCTAGGGCGCTGCCTATGGTAATGGGTACAGAAGCTCTACATAACTGTAGTTATACAGTGCTATAACGTCATTATAACTCATAAGTATAGGTATAATGCGTTATGGAGATAGGCGTCAAATAAAGTGTTGCCAAGATTTTTTTTGTGGGGGCTGTACATTAGAAAGTACTGACACTGGGTTTTCTGCTGGAATACTGTTGAAAGAAACACATATTATTTCTGAAGAAAACAGCTACCCCCACCCTCTCCTACCCAAGCTTCAAGGAGCATCCTCGGGTTGATTCTATTATCATGAAAATGTCCAGATCTTGAGATAAAATGTAATCATTACAAACAAATGACTTGTACCTGTACCAGAGATTTTACATTAGTGGCCTGGTTTGAATGTATTTGGCACTTTGGCATGGGGCAGTCGTGTGTTGGCAGAGAATGTGAATGAGATTAGATGGTGTGACCATACGGTGAGAAAGATGACTTGCTGAGCACTTAATCCTTCTTATGCTAGTCACAACAGGAAGAGTGCTTTTAAAATCACAGAAAAAGCCAGCAGGAAGCTCACTGTAGTAAAACAGGCTTTTCTGAGGAGAAGTGTGGAAAGGGTCATGCTGAGGTGTGTGTCAGAGAGAATTCAAAGCTATAAAATGGATAAAATCAGAAATGAGCAAATTGGTTCCTTTCTTATTTATATGAATGCTGTCCAATTTGTAGAAGTCCTACTTTGTCCAGAAATCATCGAAATTGCTGATGAAATAACATCTTGCTGCCAAACAGAAATTTTACAGCAACTGGTGTCAACTGAAAAGATGACTAAAATGTTCAAAGATTAGGAAAGAGTAAGAGTTGAAAGTATAAAGAGTAGGGATGGGCCAGACTTTACACAGTTTTTTCCCAGACTCTAGATTGTGTGATTCAATGTCCTGTTGGTTGATCACCTAGACATGACATCATCAGTTCCAACATATACTATTGCTGTGTGGACTGAGGGGTGAAGGTCCATGAGCACAGGAGCCAGGAATGCTTCCTGGGGTGGGACAGTGGACTCCTAGGACACCTCTCCAGAGCGATGATCCCAGGTAGATGTAGGGAAGGAATGCTATCTGCTAACTCCTGCTGCAGTGCATAGAAGTTGGAGCGTGATTGCCTTGGTCATCAGTTATGCCACGTTCATCAGATCCATGTGTATCCAAGAGGGGAGGCAAGATTTCTCAGTGTTTACCATTTCACTACCTTTTCTCCAAGAGCTGATAGGATGCTACCAGCATCTGACAGTTCCAAGGAGGCCAAACACTCTTGGAGCAGTGACTGACGCTGGGGGAGATCACTTATAAGACTTGCAATGGAGGAGAACTCAGTCTTAATATTAGAAATTTTATCAGCTATGGTCACCACTGATGAGACCTGCAACAAGCCAAGTAGCAGTTTCTCAGGTGAAAATCCATGATTGGAGAGTTGAGTAAAGTCCATTTAAACTGCAGACATGCGTCCTTAAAGACAGTCAACCGGGCAGAGTAAAAGGTAAAAATTGCTTAAAATGATCCATAAAGGTGACCAGCTAGCTTAGCTACCAGGCTAATAACAACCTAGCTCTGCTATCAGCAGCTCAAGCAGTCCAGTCGGCAACATCCAGCTGGCAGCTAAGCTTAACTGAAGATCCAAAAAGCAGATTACTAAAATCTTTTGCCTTGTAAAACATGTACGGTAGATAAACACAACCAGAATGTTTAAAATGTGGGGTTGCAACTGAAATTAACGAGAAAGAACATCCATACTTAAGCTAACTCTTACTAGACTAATTCAGCCCTTTCAGGGGCTAATTTCATTTTTACAAGTCACAGGGAGTAATATGCCACTATTTGACATCTGAAAAGCCATTTGAAACAATATTCACAGTAATTAACATACTCAAAATGCAAATATGCCAAAAAATTTGCTATATTGGAAATAAAAGAGAAGAAACAGGGTCTCTGCTCTCACCTTTCTGTGCAGGTCCAGTCAGTGATGATGATGGATAGAATGAAGAAGTCATGGGTTCCTGTAGAAGCACAGTCTGTGTAGGCACCTGTGGGGTGGTTGTAGGGACTGATGACGAGGAAGAGGGGGCTGTAGAAGGGGGTCCACAGACATTATCTGTATCTCTAGTCCCTGGTGTGAGCAGCACCAGCCCTCGAGCTTGGCAGTCTGTGTGAGTTCGGCACTTCACTGCGCTCGACTCCACACCTGAGAAAGTCCCCTTGGTGCACGGCTTACAGAGCACATCCTCTGTGTCACTGCCCCGCTTCTTCACTCTGGTCCCTGGAGGGCACAGCGAGTAGGGCTTACACTCCGTGCCACTATCCCCCGACAAGAAGCTGTTGGGAGGACATGTGCAGAGGCGGTCCTGGGTGGCCGTGCAGGGTGCTTTCTCAATGAGTCCTGCAGGACATGGAGCCCGACAGCGATGGCATTGCTGGACCCCGTTTTCACCCCTCGTGAAGGTGCCTTCAGGGCAGGGGCTACACTCCCTCACAGCTGTCGGGGAGCAGTGGATGGACACAAAGGTGCCTGCCGGGCACTTGTCGCAGACCAGCTGGGTGCCAGAATTGGGGTCAGTGTGCTGATAGTGGCGGGGAGAGAGAAGGGGCTGGTCAGCTGGGCTGCTTGTGGTCAGAACCCGGGCTGAAATCTCAACCAGCACTGTATACAAGAGCTAAGAAGAGAAGAAAGAGTGGATATTAAAGAATAAACTAAACACTGGCAATAGTATTTGAAGACATGTTCATTACACCCAGCAATGGTTAAACCCTGCAGTAACTGAATTTTTTTGGGGCCACTTGGGGGCAGCAGAAACAAGTTTTTAACACAACATTGACATATCATCAGCTTTTAAGTTGATATAGCAAACATCCAGCTGTTACAGAGCAACATTATCAGTCACTTAGTGTTGTGTTTTTGGCCACTTGATGAATCTAAATTCACTCCCCATTTGGTTATGTTTTTGGTCTCTACCTACTCCTGGAAATATAGCTAGTTGCTAACTGTGTTTGTCTGAATTTAGCATTGGCCTGCCATTTGGTGCAGGCGAAAAGCTGGAACTCATTATTGTTCTCCTTCTAGAATAATGTATAGGTCAAAAATGTTGACATTTACAAATGGTTCTTCCAATAGTTCTGCAAATATCTCAGAAAAGTGGCCATCAGTTAGCTTGTGTAAAACGTTAATGCACTTGCATAATGGGTCTAAGAAATGGCTGTTAAAAGTTTATCTATAAACCCCCCAAAAAAAGAACTTTTAGCCAAAGGGTGGTGCTCAAGGACAAGAAAGAGGAGACCAAAATCAGTAGCAATCTTCATCTGGAGACTGGCAATATCCAGTTTTAATAGCAAGATGACAACGAGTTGTTAAGATACTGTATCTTGTTCTTGATCAAATCGGTTGGAGAGATGGCTGGATAGGGTGGACAGACTGATGGACTGACAGACAGATGGACAGCTGGCTTTACAGAGGAACAGACAGAAAGACCAAATGCTCCCCATCTCAACCTCACTGAGGCTGTTCACTCTGTTTGCCCAAACTCATTTTTAATATGCCTTTGTACACTGAGGCTACTTTGATGAGATGTGTAGGGAAATGTCTCTTTCAGAAGCCCATTTAAATCCAGCGAAATTGAATTTCCTCACACCCCTGACTCATCCTGCTCCTCGTAAGCTGAGCACCTCACAGAGCACGATCACTTTACAACCACAACTGATATTTTAGTATTCCTGTTTCTTTTTTTTCCAGGCTTCCCTCTCACCTCTGCTGGGAAGCAGACAGCTCACTGGGTTTAGGGGAATAACCCACACATGTCTAAGTTTACACACACACACACACACACACACACACACGCACACACACACACACACGCACACACACACACACACACACACACACACACACACACACACACACACAAAGGGACTGAGTCATGTCAGAGCAATAACATCAGGCAGCCTGACTGATGGGGAACTGTCTCCAATAATGCTTGCGTGCTGACAGAGCTTTACTATGTAGTTATTATGGCACAGTTTAAACCAGGGCCCTCGCTTACAATCCTTGTGTTAATCCTGTGTTTTGTCTGAACTACTTTAAGCCATGCGTGCAACATATGTATTGTAGTTTTGGTTTGCAGAAACACCTTAACGTTCTCTTTTAATCCTGCCACTTGGGGGCGCCAAAGTCAAAAATTTCGAGATTCTAGGCATTGTGTGTGACATTGGGTGTGACATCGACCTCTACACCCATTATATATTCTGCTACCTGAGTGAAAGGGAAAAAGAAAGGCCACCTAGTGAACATGAATTGTTCTGGTTGGTGGTGAAAACTGTATTTTACAAGCAACAGGTGAAAGTCGGACTGCAACAATCACCAATGTACTTGAAGCTCTAACATGTAGTTGACACAATGGCCAGCTCGAAAAGCCAAAACTACCATCATATCACCAACAAACATCTTAAAACGGAACGTCTGTAACTTGTAACTTGATGTACATTCACTGCAGCATACAACTGTGATTCCAAAAAAGCTGGGAGGCTGTCTAAAAGCACACCACGACAGATGGTAAGACAGAAACACAGACAGGAATGGACACAAGTCAGACAAAGTGTGGATCAGTGTGTGTGTGTGCAGGGGGGGGGGTGCGCAGAAAAAACAGACTGGTGGGTTTGAAGTGATGCACTGAAGGGGAGAATTTTGCTGATGACACGTGAATGTTGGTCATCCATGAGCACTGATCTTAATCTCCCACTGAACAAAAGCATTAGCTTAGAGTCATACCAATATAGTTTGTTTTCATGTATTCCAGTTATCTGGAGAGCTTGTTTGAAGGAGGATTGATACATTTTCAAGACATGAAGAAGGAAAGCAAGATCGAAAAAGACAATTCCCACAAACTTATCTAAACAGTCAAAGCAAGACAAACTCATGCCATGATTAGTGCTAATAAGAATAAAGCTGTCCTTTCTTTCACTGCTTCTTTGCCCTTTCACCGCACTACCCATTCAGCTCTTTGTGTTCATTCCCAGAGCCTCATCCATAAACATCAGCGCGTGTTCTGGACATGCTGCTCATAACTCAGTTGCGTCAGTGCGTCAATGCATTCATTCACATCAACGTTCAAAGTGAGACTGGTAGAGAACACATGGGATGGTCCCCCCCTGTTCTTTCTGCTTGTTTGTAAAATTTTATCATTAGAACAGCATGCCCTGAACATTACCATAATTGAGGTGTATCAGTCACTATTTAATGCGAGGCCGTGGAGGAGAAGGCATGCTGAGGTATTAAACAGGAACTTTCTGATTGCTTAGTATAGGACACTCATGCCTTCCATGCCGTTACCCACAGTGCTGATTTTCCCTCTTCTGGGGAGGAGATCTCATTAAAAAATAGCAAGCATCTCCTAAGAGTCAAGAGAAAACAGCTTAATAACTGTTTTTTTAGTGACTTAAACCTACTTCTGCATCTGCAACTTCATGAACACACAGCACGTTACATAGAGGCTGCACGTCGTGCACACACATTACCATTAGCATCTCACAACATATTTGTGCCTATAACTGGAAAACTCAACTCAAGAGTGTTTGAGGTAAAATAGGGTGAGTTGTTCTTGGGAGTAAGGGAATTATTTAAAATGAATGAGTAGTAAATACAATTATTATTTAATTTAATTATTAATTAGGCTCAACCATGGGCCATAATCTATATTCTGAGTTGCCCTACTAGACTCAATAAGCAGTGAACTTAATTTAGGTGTTGTTATCTTCCGGGGAAGCTCCACCCGACGCAGTCTCACAAATAACTGAAATATATTTTGATAAGTTGTTCAAGGGTCAGACACAAGTTTGGGCCATCATCCAGTTATTAAATTGGTGATGAGAGGAGGTGCAAGAGGATACCAGCCTCATGTCTGCTAAATATGAAGCTACAGCCAGCAGGTGGTTTGCTTAATTTAGCATCAACTGAAAGCAGGGGGAAACAGCTTGCTGTGTTCACAATCTGCCTGCCAGGTTCCTAAAACCCACCAATTAACATATTCCGTCTCACTTGAGTGATCTGTCCATGTAAAACCACAGATTTGGTTTTACCCAGCACAGTCTGCATTGAAACAACACTAGCTTAAAGTGTTGTTTAGTTACATATTGACCAGCTGGACTTGTATGTAATGTCAGCAGGTTAGCAACAGTGACCAAGAAACCCATCCTCTGCAACCCTACACATGGATGTTAATTATTAATCACACAGTGCCATATCTATATTTAAGTTACACTAATTTACTGCTACTTTGCACAGTGTTTATAAGCCATAATGACTCATGTCACTGGAAATATTTTAGTAAACAAAGAGCTGTCTACGCTGAGTCTACCCTCCACTATAACATAGCTCATATGGTATTAAGATATTTGAAGCTAATGGAGGACAGGACCACCTATGGAAGGTAAGTGTAAATAACCCAATTCTGTCTGCAGCTACAGTTCTAAACCAATGAGGATAATCACTGCGATGGCTGCTATTAAACTTGTCAGGCAAAGGGTGCAGTCAGCTAATGGCAGAAAACAGATGCTCATGTCTGGTCAGCATGTGTCTTTCTTCAGTCTCTGTGAGCATCCTTCCCTCTCAGACACGCACAAACAACCGGTCTTGTGTAACCGCATTTCCAGTTTGCCATTAGGAAAATAAAATGCCAACAAAGACACAAAAAGCAGAAGAGGAAACAAAGTGCAGCACTGGCACTTTGTCAGTACATTCCTGCTTGAACACACACACACATATGTGCACACACACACACACACACACACACACACACACACACACACACACACACACACACACACACACACGGACGACAGGCACTGTCTAAAGCCTTTCTGCACATCCACCTCTGCCTCTCAGCAATGCATGGATCAATTTCAGTCTCAGTGCTGCCAGCCTTCCTCTTATTATGCCAACTTTGTCTCGATGTCTTGCCGCACTGCCCATAAACTACATCATGTGCCTCGTGCACAGGCTAGAGCCAATCAGACAGCTGGACGCAAAGTGTCCTGTGAAGGCTCATCAACCAAGTGCAGTAACAAGGAGCAATAAAGAAATGCTTTTAAGCTGCATTATGGGAAATATAGGATACAGAGTTTCTAGAGCTTGACTAGAGCTAGAGACTAATGCCACATTCATGTCAGATTGTAGTTACTGTAATTATGAGAATACAGCTTGTAAACAGCATTCACATCAACAAGTTGTATCTGATGTGTCAAACATGGTGAACATAGATATCTTTCCATTTCTACCTTCCATCGCATATGATGTGAACATAGCAGAAGTCAGGAAATCTCAGCCTCTTCTGCTTCAGATTGGACCAGTCTTTCTTGAAATCTGTCTCTTGTGTCTCTTGAGTGCCACAATGTTATGTAAGTGCAATACTAAATTACTGCAGTTCCCCTAAAGGCAGTCAGATAGGGGAGAAAACCTTAGTTTTGACAGCGGTCGATCAATAAAATTCTCCCCTTCAATGTCAAATGTTCATTATTTGTCAGTTTGGGACGAAGCTGCAGATGCTGTTTCTTAACTAAGTTACAAATGACTGATTGCTGAAACAACCACTATATTGTGAATGCTATAAATCAATGGCATAATCTTTCATTTGAAGTAACTAGTATTACTCAGGATCTATTTATGATTAGCTGGTGCAACCCAATGCCAAGGACTTTGCTTTTGCTGTGTGTTGGGGTTTAGTCTGTTAGTGGAAAATGTGGGGGGGGGGTCACGGGGGACTTTTCACCTGATGCCTCTGTAACTCACTAACAGAGTAAAAGACAGAACACAGGGTGAAGGGAGAGATCTGAGGGTGGAGTCGCCGGTCAGACAGCTCTTGTTTACATCATATAGGCACCAGCGTGGCACCACTGCACCACTGCAGAGCAGGTTCCTGTTGAGCACATCCACCCACAACACACACACACACACACTCAAGGAACCGAGTGCTTCATCCGCTGGACTCTGTGACTCCCTGCCTGCTGGCTGACAGACTGAGCAGGACACCCTGTAATTCCACCTCCAACAGACCATCCAGAGACACGCCCAGGACCAGGTTAGCTTGGAGGCATTGGAGCAGGAGCACAACTGATAAGTCAAATATTTTTTAAGGTGACAGTCAGCTAAACCTGAACCTCGTTTCACTTCCCTGTTTTTGTGCATGAGCATAAACTGTCAGTCGTCTGCACATTGGACATGTGATGGGCTGCCCGCACTGCACGCATCAGACAGTGTGTGTTTGGACTGGTCTGAGAGTCAGAGAAAGTCAGTTTATGTAGCAGTGAATGAGGCACCATTGATACAGGTGTGTTTACTCTGAATCACACATATAATGTGCACCAACAGCATGTCTCTTCTCTTTGTGTTGTGTGCATGTGTTGCCTTGAGCCTTTTTTTTAACACTGATGTATTATTTATGCCATATCTTAGTAGAATTACAGTAAGCAGCAAATGTCTAATGACGGTGGAATTGTTGCACAAAAACACATGACATCAGTTTCTGGCAGGACTCTTTGTTTTGTGTTCTGTGTTTTCTCAAGTATTTGAAGCAGACTATTAAAATTTCAGCAAATGTAGAGTCCAGTCTGGCTAGAGGTGAGGTGGGATGAAGAATGAGTAACCACAACACAAAGTGATGAACGGGGCCACCTGTCAATCAAGCTAACATGACCCAATTCTCAAATTCTTATTTCTGTTTTGTAGAGTCTTAAATGAAGTACATTTTACAATCAGGAATTACAATCAATTTAACCATTGGTAGGATTTTAGAAAAGGAAAAAACTCAATAATCTCATTTCCCATCAAATAAAGTTTTCTTTTCAACCTCTCTAACGGATGAATGGGTAAATGCATACTGCTATCGAAACTGCTGAATCATGACTTTTTTTCCGGAGTGTATTCATTCTTTCTCCTCTTTCTCCTCTCTGCTATTGTGAGACCTTCTGACACCTGCAGCTCCGTGTAAGCTGGAAACACTGTGAGCCTCCTGTTGACTCCCACTGACATTGATTTTACAATACTCCATGCAGCACTTCTAATGAATACCTAAAATTTCAGCCTGGAGCATGCAGTATCTAAGCCTCCTGACTACCACACAAAGGGCAAAAGAACCCACCCATTCGCAACTTGATATGGACGGCGGCACCTTCGAGTGTCTGTATATTTCTTCACAACATCCTAAAATAAGCAGTGAACGTGCACGTGGCCAGACAGGCTGCGTGCCACCAAAAACAGCCTGTCAACATTCAGGAAGAGCTGTCTGTCTGCGAGACAGGGCAGCACCACCACAGCTCAGTCTCACTGTGTGACAAGACTTTTGATTCATGCTTAGCAGCAACAAACTGTAACGCAGAGCAGGAAGCAGACTGAGGTCCAAGAGGAGCCTCAGATGTCTCCATATTGTAATTCCTTTAGAAATGTTGCAGGTTTTCACGAGTTACTTAATTAATTGAACACGGTGGGTCAGGACAGAAGACAATCAATCTACTGTTTAGGCTAGTGTGTGTGTCTTTCCACATGTGTTACATAATGAGGTGTGTGCATACGTACACTTGGATGTGGGTGGGATGTTTGTGTTTGTGTGTGTGTGGCAGACATTAAGTTGTAATTACTATCCAATTAAAGCAGGGCCCACCACAAACACACACACACACACACACACACACACACACACTTGCACTCCCGCATGCATTTTCTCACTGGGCCCCCCCTCCCTCAACACACACACACAGATTCACCCACACAGCAGCACCTGTGTGTCCTCATGCCATCCTGCACCGAGTCGCAGCTCATTTCAGCTCTGAGAAAGGGACTCTGTTTGGATTCAGTCGTGCTGAATTCATCACTCACAATAGCCAGCAATGATTGTTTGTGTAGACGTTTGAGCTAACTGCTCAAAGCACTGAAGCACGCAGCACTGAGGAGAACTGAGCTCATCCTTTCTGCAAATATAACTTCCAAACATTAGTCTCTGTAGTCTTGGGTTCATGGTTTGGACAGAACCTCTTTGTTGTGCATTTGCAAAGTGATAGGAGCCACAAATGTGAGCGACAGACAAAATAGTAATGTGTTTAAAGATGGTTCTGACCCTTTTAAAAATATCAGAAACTAAAATTATGCAACAAATTAGTGTTTAGTGGCAATGCGGGTGGTTTTATGTCACTTCAAATATGATTTGAGTGGTGTCACTGAAGTTACTTGGGTTTTTCGTGTCTGGGGAGAACCAGCTTTCACTTTTAATCCTTAATTTTCTTTGAAGTGTTTGACCATGTTTGGGATATGCTGTCGCTTAATACTAGTATATTTTTGGAGCTTTGCCAGAAATATACTTCAAGCAGGGTAATAAAGTTGGGAGTAGATTCTTCCAATATTGAAAATTACATGATAAACAATAAAAGCCTTCATTGTCCAAGTGTGCCTTTAGGGAAAAGCACAGGTGCTACTCATAATATCAATGTTGGCTCAGTCTAAATGGAATTCAGCAATCACTCATTTTATTATTTACCCTGGCGCTCTCTCTACTGCCACACTGCAAAGTGTCTTCCATGGAAAAGGCCTAAATATGAGACCCATACTTTCAAATTTGAGCCCCAAAGCCTAAACAGAAGGCTGTATTTTCCTTTATTTCACCTATAACTAACCATTATCTTGGCTGAGTAATGCAATGCATTGGCTACACTATGTCTCTCTCCCTGTTTTCAGTGGGCTTTCTACATCCACTTGGAACACATGACAGTGGACAGTTGGCAGAGTCAAAGAGAGCAAATACAAAAACATCTTTATAAACTCTATCATATATGAACATACAAACCAAAATCTGACCAAAGCCCAAAGCTTTTTGCAGCAACATGCTGCAAAACTGACCTGAAAGCGTATACTTTGCTTGAAGCCTTTGGGAAGAGACAGTCGATGAGACCAAATTTAGTTGATGTTACATTGGGTGTTTGCATAGGCACATATGTTTCCGCACAGCTACTTCTACTAAATTGTACGTATTTTAAACATTTATTCAATTTTGTAAAAATGAATGTGTGGCCACAGACAAAGCTCTTGTTTCATTAAAAGTTAGAATGATCCCACATAGTTAAGCTTTTTGCATACTTCACATCCATTTATTCACTTGATTGAATAAAAACAGACACCTTGATTGTGTCCTTTTTTTTTATCATTATCCTGTCTTAATACCAAAACACATCAAACTCAACCCTCTGAATTCCATAAAAAAGTCATTAAAAGTGAACTGGATGTCTGCGTAACACTGACAACAGCGACAACAGACAGAACTGGCTTTGTGTTGAAAAAGTCAACATCACCAGCTCGACAGCAGCCGTCCTGCTCTGTGAGGAGACAAAGGCTAAGTCTTTGTGCTGGAGCCTCAGCTGACTCACTGAGGATGATGAGAGCTCCAGCAGCTACTGAGCCAACGCATACAGTGTCAAACACATGTATTCAACGCATCACTGGCACAACAAAAGAACTCCTCCACCATGTCAATAAGGGAAATCCTGTCTGCGGTCATGATTACTGGCACAAAAACATCCATCCAGCCTCAACATTTAAGTTATGATGATGATAAAATTCTCACTTTCCATTAAAGCAATACTCTTAGAGCTCACAACGATGTCATTAGAAATTTTCTTTGTTTAATCAGACCTTGTCTTTGGCAGTCAACAGACAAGAGTCAGTTAACTGACATTTCCAGAGTCTAATGGAGTAAACAATAGACTGCTGGGTGCCCTTTCTTTCTCCATCCTTCCCCTAGAGACTCTTCTGTGTTGTTCACTCACAGAGGATGGAGTGACACACTGGTGAGATGTTAAATCTAAAGACAGAAAAGTACCATTTTTGAAGTTAATCTAGGAGTCAAAGTTGGAAATGATTTGGGATACTTGATTTGAAGTTCAGTCTGGGACGAAAAAAACAGGCACTGTCCCTTTAAGTGGAGAACCTGCTGGAGGAGTCCTTGGAATAAAGAATAAAAACAAGCGGGGTGAATAAAATGTGATGGACTCACCACTGCGGACACACACATGGCAGGCATGGTCCTGGTTTAGAACACACAGATGAGGATCGAGCAAACGTCCTTCTCCAAGTTGTCTGCGGGAGAAACACTTCTCATCTCTAGATGTTTCTCATCCTCCTCCTCAGCTTGCTGGAGGAGAGAAGCTGATCCGGGCTCTGGTGCAGCGACAGTCTCAACTGCAGTGTTTTATAGTCCGTGTCTCCAGGTGGACCGGTTTCAGATAGTACGGGATCAGGGCTTGGTTCAGAAAGAACGCTGTGGTAATTCCCATAGCGATGATGGATGAGGGCCGCACTGAGATCGCCGCCTCGCCCCGTCCAGGCTTGTCAGTGAGCAGTGCGGCTCTCTTTCAGCGCCGCAGAGCGCCGCGGACACTGCCGCGATGACGTAAACACAGAGGGGCGGGAGAAGCGACGCGTCGCAGCCAATCGCAGCTGCTCAAAAACCATGCACGTGTGTTGAACCCCTTGTGTTTCTGGAGGGCCGATATGGCTCACAGGTGAACCCATGTTGAAGCCCAGAGTGGCATGTCCTTAGTGTGCTTTCGGGGTGTGTGTGTGATTAGCCTCCAGGACCCTGAGGCTGCGGTCCATCAGGACCAAAACCTCACGACACAAGATCAGTTTTTCCCGTCTGCTGTCAGCCTTATCAATAAGGTTCACTCTGAAACTGCGTTACATTAATGCTCAGCTTGGACTTCTTTCTGAAAAAACAGACTGTGTTTCCGGAAAATAAATAAATAAATAAAATAATATATATATACTTCTTTAATAGCTTATTTTTAGTAGATGTGTCATGCACCAACTTCACCAAAACAAATTCCTTGTATGTGTAAAATCGTACTTGGCAATAAAGCTTTTTCTGATTTCTGATTTCTGATTCTGAACTAATTGTTTCCCTTCTGTGTTTGTGATGGTACAGCACTGCACAAGTTCCAGTCTGGCTGTCAGGTAATCATTACAGACTGTGGTTCAGAAATATGCCAGCTGTCCTCAAAAAAGAAATGACAAAGAAGGAAAAGGAAAAAGTTTGAAAACGAGTTACTGTTGTTCGGAAGATATTTCCAAATTCTTAAATATCTCCCTGACAAGCCAAATATTCGATGCTGTGTACAGTGAAGTAGATTTCAGGTTTGTTTATGTGGCATTTTTTTTATTTTGTAGGGTGTGGTCAGAGAAGACTATCCTGTTTACACTAGCCTACTGTAAGGTAGGAACTTCTCTTGTGTCTCTTAAATGGTTTGTCCGTCCAGTACATACATTAGTGTCATCAGTTAAGTCACTCTGTTCTGTTGCAGTCCAGCTGGCTGTACTTGGAGTTTACTTGTGTCTTATTGACCTCTTTTAAGGCCACATTTACTTAATAATCAAATTTGCTTTATCTTGTCTCATTGGGTAAATAAGAACTCCTTTTTCAAATTCCAAAAATCCTGTGTCTTCCTGTTCAGCCCCTGACATCAAAATGATAGATTAGTCATATTCATATCCACAAAAACTCAGCTCACTGCTGTAGAGCTCGCTTAAGTTTTATTTAGTGATGTTTCAATCCAACACTTATCCAGGTCTGAGGAGGATCCGTAAGTAACCAGAAAAAGGGATAGTGCTGTAAAAACTGCATTCACTGTGCAGTGCATTAAAGATGCACTTCATTGGATTACCCCTTTAAATGCAGGTAACAGCACTGCGTAACGGCAGTTCTTAGGGTCGTTGGAGTCAATTAAGGGCAAGTCTAATCCACAGTCGATGGAGTTGTCACCTGAGGCCATCTGTGAATAGTTGTTACATTTCCTGGGAGGGGATGGAAGGACAGCACCCCTGATTCAACCCTCCCTGGATGACATTATGGAGCACAATCCATTACACTAGACAGTCATCCAGCTTCTCCTGTGCAGCATGAGGGCATTCTTTGTGTATTTAGCTGTTTTTAGAAAGTGCTTAGTAATGCTCAACATATGAATAATTTAGCAGCCTTTTTGATCCGAGCAAATGTTCATTTCCACTGTGGAAAGGAGGTCATTGTGTCTGGTAGGGATTTTTGTGTGTGTGTGTGTGTGTGTGCGTAGCACAGATGAAGTAAACCATCGTTAAGATTGAGACCGCTTGCATTCTTGATCATTAAATCTGCAGTGAGTTAGCTTAGCATAAAGACTGGAAGCAAATACTAACTGCTAGCCACGCTTGGACATGCAAGATCTTATTATTTTAATCTGTACAAAGTGTGAAAGAACAATTTCCGCTCAGATGTTATTTGCTGGAACTGCGTCTCAGCCAGCTGCACCGTCCACCTGTTGTGCTATTTAACCTATTCATGTTAAATAGTGAATTATTTAGAGGTGCCAGGAGCAGATTTTAGTTACCTTCGGACAGAGCCAAGCTGGCTGTTTAGGCTTGCTCACATTATTTACGCTATTTACGCTTTTCCATCTCCTTGTTCCAGCTTCACATTTAGCAGACAAGGTGAACATGAGAAATCAGAGTTGTACTGATCTTCTCAGCACGAAAGCGAATAAGAATATCTCCCAAAATGGCAAACTATTCCTGTAACCACATAGTTGTAGTTGCTCAAACCTACCCAAACCCCAAGCCTGCATCAGACACTGGCCCAGGTTTCTACTGGGCTCGGCTATCCTCATGCTATCAAGCACCAACTGTGGGACAGCCACTGGCCCATATGTGTCAGTGGAGCAAACATGGAGGCTTAAGCAGCTTGGGTCATCTGTTCAGAGCAGTCAACCCGTCATCTATCCAGTTACCGTCCTGCTGTTGAGATATCCAGACACAACGCATGCAGTGTGTTGGCCCGTCAGGCAGGCCATTAGTAAACAGTCTGCGTACACACAAGCTGGCGTGCTTGTAGCCTCAGACGTTACTACAAATAGCAGCAGCTGATAAAAGACTGGAGCACCACCTGCCCTGCACATGGAGCGTGAGTGAGTGGACACGGAGCAACGAGGGGGAGGGGGAGGGCGAGGGGGAGATAAAGGGATGAAATGTGCCACTTCACTTTTGCTGGTGGGGAAGAACTGAACATAAGTGAGTCAGTGACGGAGTTGGATGAGGGGAGATGAAGGGGAAATGCACGCAATGTTTCTTTGATAGTAGGCCTTGGTATAGAAATGCATGACTGACAAGAAAGAGAGTGAAAGAAAGAGTGACCCCCGGGAGCGGGTTCCAGAGTGATACATCACACGTACTGTATGTGCTGGCCAACGCTGCTGCTCACTCATGCTGCAGAGCTGAGCTGACGTTCAGTGGGCCAAACAGCCTGAGTGCTGCAGGGCCACACATATCCTCAGACTCCAGTAACTAGGTGAAGTTGCCTTATATAGAAAAAAGAACAGGCTATTATGGGGAAAAGAGGCTCGGGCTGTGTGTTTGAGGAAGTGTGTGTTTATATGCTTTCACACACACAACTCAAGCCCTCAAAGCGTGCATGCATCTACTAACAACACCCACAAAAATTGGTAAAAACAAGGTGGACCAGGCAAGGCACATACTGTAGAGGTCACACAAACCATCCTCCAGTTAAGGTGGTTTTGATCATCTAAGATGTTGTCTTGTGCACAACATGTTGATAATCTGACTGGTCATGTTTCTTGCTCTGTCCATCTTTGTTCTGGGGATGCTGTGTTCCCAGATCTCAGCCATTATAAGCACATTGTTATCATAACTGAAAGACACGATGGATATAAGACCCAAGATTTTAAAAAAACAGACCTTTAAAATGAGCTCTCCACTCACTGTTGTGCATATTGACAAGCATCCTCCCTGAAATTATTCCAAACCCCTCTTTTCCATATTATGACTTCTCTTCAATGTCTGGTTTCACTGTGCAGAATGATGCATGTGCAGAATGTGTTGGAAGAATTCTCTGTGATCACCAATCTCAGCCAATCATGGTCCAGCATGCAACTTCCACAGGTTAAAGTTAAAGTTTTGAAATGAAGAATATTTTCATATTATTTTCAATGATAATACCAGACAATTGGACTTTTGTGGAAAACCTGTATTAGACACAAACTGTTATTCAACGACTATTTCATATGTCTTTAACATGTCTGGAGGGGATCTTTAAAATGGACTAAAATGTCACTGTCAGCACCTCCCTATGTTAGGCATGGTTCAGCTTTGTCTTCATTCTGGTTTAACTGGGATGAAAGGATTAGTTTTCAGACACACACACTCACACACAGGGGGAGACAGGCTGGCAGAATGATACTGATACTGCTGCTAACTGCGTATGCTTTCAAATGCTAATTCAATGGCATTTACCCCTGCAGATGAGACCACTATGAGCCTGTTAGCATTATGTTGGAGAATGTCAAACCTGTTACGCTAATTAACTTTTAAGCCTTTTCCACCCCATCCCAGGTACATTTTCAATACTCTTGTGTTCAGAGGTGTGCACATGTATGTACATACCAGCTCTGAAGGTGGAAAGGCAAATAGCCGAGCAGCTTTCCATTGTTACATGTTCATCTACACGCCACATCTCTGTTGGGGGTCTGCTGTAATCACACAGCTCACTCAGGTCTGTTGTGAAAATGTTCATTGTTTATACCCATTACAGGCCTCAGGCACACGTCTCAGTGCCAGAAATCTGCTGGTGTATTTGCATTTAGAATGACTGATGCTCCCACTAGATGTTGATAAGACTGATACTTTTCTCAATCCCTCTTTTAACCGAGTAGTCTGTGTTAACACTCACTATTTCAATACACACTTGTAGTTAGACGTTTATTGACGCTGTATGTCTTTTGGCTGACAGTTTAGAACTTGTCTCACTTCTCTCTAAAATATATACTCCATAAAAGCCACATTGTTGTTGCATTTCATTCCATATACTATGACCAAATGTTCATTTTGCTATAGCTGAATTCTAAGCTGCCACCCATGAAGCATGTGAAGAAGGGTCCTTCAGAGGTTTGGGTGTGAGCTCAGCTCTTTTCATGTCTTGTAGTAAATGCTTGACTCTTTCTCAGGCAACCAAAGTGAAGCTCCTCAATGGAACCATGTTGGGATTTTAAGGCATCAGCAGCAGCTGCCAAGCAGAGTCTCCTGGTAACAGGCGGATCTCAAACAAGGCCAAAAGGTGTCCAAAGAGAGACATTTCTGCCACAAGTGGTAGATGGTGTGAAAGTTTAGCCATCCTTGTTGGGAAAAGAGAGTTTAATGTGAAAGCGTACAATTGAAACTAAATCTACATTATGACTTAACATCCGCGTGGTGCTTCATTACACAGACAAACACACTCGTCACAGTGTTAGTGGGTGGCACAGATTTCCTTCTGTGCTCATAGGGGTAGCTCGAAATGTTAGCTTTGGGCAGGCTTGTGTCAACATGGGAAAACACTTAATTTATAGGTACAGGCTGCCACATGGAACACGTCTGAGAAGTGGAGGACTTCCTAATTTGGTTTGGGATAGATTCTAATTGCTAGGTGTAACATCATCACCTCACTTTTTGCAATTTTTCAACAGAGGAATGTATGCATCAGACCCATGTTTGAGTGTGAAGTCATAGTTTGATTGAAATAAAAACAGCATTTACAATAAAGTAGTTCTTTTTTTCACCAGAACAAGAAAAAATACTGTATTATAGGCTAGATTCTTACGGATATGATACTTTTACAGAATTTCAGGGGCTGAGCATGGATCTTTCAAATAAGTCAAAATAAGTGAGTGAAAAAACCTGTTCCTCAAGTTAATAATGCATCAAAACAATATCAGGGTTAGGCTGACCTCTACTGGACGCCTTTTGTAATTACACTTTAATACATCACCAAACTTTACAACAGGCTGGTCAGTTACTGCATGAACTGAAACAAAAAAAAAAAAAAAAAAAAAAAAAAAACCATAATGTTGTCAGTAATAGCTTCTATATCTTACATACATTTAATGATTACCCCCCTTTGATTAAAAAAAAAAAAAAAAAAAAAACAGAAAAACAGTCACTTTATAAATTCACATCCTATTACATACAGTATGATAATTTGCAATAATAATGAATACTCAGGAACACTTTACAAATCCCCCTACGTCGGCTACGTCAGCTATATAAAACAACATTTAATGCATGGTTATAACTCACTAGAATGTAGTTGTATGTATCTTTAAGAACATTTTAAGTGTTTTTTCATTTACAGTATGTTAGTAATTGTATCTTCTCCAATGAAAATGTCTTACTGACTCATTCATTATCTGTTTACAGTTATCGACAAAAACTTTAATAAACACGAATATATTCTCACAACTATGTCATTATAAGCCATAAAGAGAGGCTTAAAGTTAAGTGTTTCTGAGTTTTTAAATGTCTCTGTTTGCTCTGACATATACTGTAAGCTGTTACATACTGTATATAATACAGACTGATCCATGGGCTGACGTAGGACTGTTTGCAGTTACACATTTTACCCACAAGGTGGCTCAAGATGAAGCAGTGAAGCCGAGTTATGTTGAGCAACAGGTGTTTTTGGAACATTGAGCCTCACAGTAAATGATGCCGCGAAACAGGACAGGTGGATTTGTTGTCAGGCTGTTGCACTTCAGTATAAATGTTTAAATATAAACCTTTGTTATCATCTGCTGTCCATTGTATATGTTTGTGAGCAGCAAACGAGTGCCTGCTTGCTGTATGTTCATGTGATTTTTTCAGAAGACAGTTTTTTAATGAGAGCAAAGTAGAAACAGACATGTTGAAAACAATACAGTATGGTTTTTGTTTGTTTGTTTTTTGCCATATAATAGAGACACAATTCCCATCCAACCCCCAACATACCACCCAACCCCAGGTAGTGCATGCCATAAGAAAATTAAACAAATAATAACAACAGTTATAGAAAACATAACAAAAAAAACAAAAACATAAGTAAATGAACAAGAGAGAAAAAGAATGTGGTGTTTGTTTCTGAGTGATGGGTGAGTTTTCAGAGAGACAAATAAAATGTTTCACACTCGTGAATTATCAGGGAAGGAGTTAAGCTAGCTGAGATACGACATAACAAGATGAAGTAAAAGTGGTTCTTGGATTCCCTAAGTGTGAATTTGATCTTTTTAAAACTTAAATGGAGCATAAGATCACTCATCCATCAGGAGGTGTTCGGTGGTTTAGGGGAGATCCAGTGGAACAGAACCCTCCTGTGAGGAGGTCAAGTCATGAATGCTATAAAGTCTTTGCTCTTACTGATCTGTTGGTCAGTGGTCAATGTGCCAAAGATGCCTGGATATGTGTAATGTTGTACATTTAGGGTAGTGATTGTGACAGGTTCTTTAAAACTGCTGACCAAGAGTCGGATAAGGACGCTCATGACTGAAACGTGTGTGTGGGTAACTGGAGCCCTATGACATCTGTTACAATTCTCATCTCTACGTCAGCATTGGAAAGGTGATTTAGTCCAAATTCTAATTTGACAATATTCATATAGGAGCTACCAACACTGATAACTGGGAACTGCTCCTTATCACGGCTGAGCACTGATCTGCGTCATTGGAGGTGCTGAGGGAAGGTGCCCTTTCTTAGAGGTGAAAACAGCTTTTTACACAGAAACAGCTGCTGCTGAGCCATGTATAGAAATAGGCCCTTTTAATTTGATACTAATTCTGAGGAAAATAAGAATTTATTTGAAAGAATTGGTCTATTTGAAGCCAAATAAATAATCAGTCATTATTAATTGATTGTTTGGAATCAAAAATTAGAAGAGTACCAGTTGTAAATTGTCTCTATTTTGCCTTCGATTAATGGTGAACTGCACAGTTCTTTTTTTGGAAACTTCAAGGAACCTATTAGAAAATTGCAGACCCATAAAATGAAGTAGCTATAAAATAAAGGCAATGTGCCTCTATTGATCTCCGAACTTTGGGAATAAATGCATAAATGTGGACAACAAATGGGCTGCAGAAAGCACAGATGTTTGGATTAATGAGAGTTAATGAGGACTGTTGTGGTTCCCATGATCCACTTTGACAGCCAGGCTTCCACTGCATGTTATTCAAATCGGCCAACAATGAACCACGCTCTGTGAGTGAGTGTGTGTGTGTGTGTGTGTGTGTGTGTGTGTGTGTGTATGTGTGTGTGTGTGTGTGTGTGTGTGTGGTATTTATGTGGTCAAAGATTTGCATAGAGTTTCTGTTTTTACGCTGCCTTTTGAAAGGTTGTTGACATTTTGCTTAGATGGATCCTGTCAGGATGAATTTGCCCTGAACTACTTCCTTTTTTAACAGTTCATTCTCTGGTTTTATAGAGATAAGCTGGGTAATTGAAGGCAGGCACTTTTTATGCTACAGCGCCGCAGAAAGGGCCTCGTCACTGCCGCAGTCCAAGCTATTTTTCTCTGTGTGATTTATAAATCTAATATGAAAAGCAAAATCTTGCTATTGGAAGTCAATCAGAATCATTGAAGCCGTGTTTGAGGGTAAGTCACCTCTGACTTTTTTCTTATGGTTTGTAACAGACACATTTTGACATGGGCTGATCCATCTGATTGTTTAATGAATGTGAAGCAGTTTTCACTTCATTCCCTTTCCCACAGTCGCTTTGCTTGGGGTGCGGTTTGAATGTTTCAAATAGCATGTTGTCACTCAGCAGATGGGAAAGATCCTATTGTGTCCTTTGATACCAAACCATTTATGGCACTGCCAAAACTCATTCAATCAAAATGGATTTAAATCAGAAACACACACACACACACACACACACACACACACACACACACACACACACACACACACACAAAGAAAGAGAGAGAGAGAGAGAGAGAGAGAGAGAGAGAGAGAGAGAGAGAGAGGAGTGAAATTAAAAGAGTCGAGCAAGAATATGGAAGAAATTTTGTCGTCAGACAACTGGCAACTGAAATAGCCTCTGACGCTATGTTGGGGCAACAATACAGGGAGATTGTGACTTAAAACTGAATAGCTATGACAGTTTTTTTTCTTTATCTGCCTCAGGCCTTTCAACACATGAGAAAAGATGAGGTGGTGGGGTGAGGTTGGTGACAGGAATAACAGCTTTGGTTCTCACCTTGACCAACAATGTAAAAGCCTGCATGCACTCTGCTTCCTTTTCATTCATAGTACTGTATTGTTTTTTTTAATATTGCTTGCCTATTACATAAAATGCACATATATTATATACAACATTATGTAATTCATGTATTGTTATGTATATTGTACTTAATATTCATCCTTAAATGCTTATGCTGTATGTATAGCTCACACATCAGAGTTGCATTAGTGGACTTCTTTGGCAAAAATCACTTATGTAGTCTAAGGTATTGTCATGTATACAGTATATAGCTTTCTAATATCCTCCTTCTTATCATATTCCACAAAACAACCACCTCAAGAACATTTTCCTTCCTTTGTCCTTGGTTTTTTGGACGCTTACTTTTAATCTCCCCACCATCAAAGCCAGCCTTAAAAATCACATGTCATTGTTCCACACGGTGTAACCCACCATCATCCAGGCTGGTTTAACACCTGCGGCTGTTTTAACCCACCATCTCATCTGGCTGATATGTGTATGTACATATTTTAAATTAACACCTTGTTTTGGCATACTTTAAATCTATTTTTCTCTTTAAGCTTATATTGTGCAGTTTTTTTATGCATATTAATAAGTAATAGTACATTAGCTGGAGGCAGGGCACTCTCAATCATGCAGTGTCATCTTAGACTTATGGATAAGAGCCCTCACAGCTTATATGAGCGCTGATAATGTCTGTACTGCATTTTTTATTAGGCTACGGGTAGAGCTGTTTCCCACACCCACACAATGCCAGAAACCCTACTACTTCAGAATAAAATCACCACAAACGTTAAAAAGGAGCTCGGGTGAGTCTCTCTCTCGCGCGCGGCCTCACCGACACGCCCGCGCGCACGCACATACAGTAGTGACTGTACTTGCTGAGTGAGCCAATAATACAACGGGGGGGAATCAACATTCCATTAAACATTCCTCTCGCGGGACTGTCCTTTCTGAAACATCGCGAAGTTTCCTGCTATTTTGGATTTTGGTGGCAGCAGGCAGCCCGCAGCAAGCTGTGGAGGCAAGTCCAAGAAAGGTGGAGACTCCTGGTTAACTTCCTGCACAATAATCTTGAAGCACCACCAAGAGAGAACTCGGGAGGCTGCTGCTGCTGGGGCAGGGACGAATGGATCTACGGCTCACTTGACTTCTTTTTTCGGTTGTGAGTCGACAAAAAACACTTTGTGGTTGATTATACGCGTCTACCTGGCTAGTAGCTAGCTAGCAGTGAAGCTGCTGGATAAGAGATTCCCAACGTTTGATTGCGAGGCGGTGTGAAGGACAGGAATGGGTGAGTTTTCCATGATGTGGCGCCTGTGTTGTGTTTAACATTATATGTTGTATTCTTTTCGACTCAACATACAAAGCAAGTCGAACACGCGTAAGGCATTAAACCAAGTGTCAGTGACATAAATCATGCTATCTGCTTTTGCCAGCATGGAGTTAAAGTTAGCAATCCAGTTAGCTAGCTGGTTAGCCTAGCCAGCTAGCTGTCCGGTTAACTGGATAACGCCACCTCCATCCTTGGATTTGGCTGCAGTTCTAATGCTAATGTTAACATGAGCTACCTTATAGCTGATGTCAACATGGCCTCTGTGAAACCACTGACGGGTCTAAAACTACTGTAGTAGTTTAATATTCCCAGTTTATTCATTTCTGGCTGTGCTATGAAATCACAAATTTGGACTCTTTGCAGTCGATATAACTCCACGGACGGCAAACTTCAGACAGAAGGTTAGCTTCTTCTGATAGTATAGGTCAGCTTCCTCTTCTGACACTTGCTTTAGGTCTAGATGTAAGGGAAAAGGTGTCATGACATACATTCTTTCCATGACAATGATAGTCTTACCGTAAGTTCCCACATCCAAATGCATACAATACTTTTCGCCACCAGAACCGACCAGGGCTCCTTTCTTATGGGCACCCATGACCCCATCCTTTAACCTTAAAACAGGGTATTAAATGAATCTGATTCTTAAGGAAATTCTGGTTTTTTGGCTTACGACTTAAAGAGTATTTCACTGAAACCACAGAGTTCAAAGTGACTATATTTGATGCTGTATGCATGAGTTTAAAAAAGGCACCATAAGTGGGTGATGCTTGTTATTTCTTCAGAGAGAATGGCTGTTGTGATGGTCATGTTGATTGAATATAGAGGAAACTCTGACGTTTGTTTATATCAAGAAACCTGCCTCCTGCATGTTGCGAGAGGTGCAGTGTGGTCTGTGTGGTTGTGTGCAGTAGGACTTGTTCAAGAACTTTGCTATGTTGTAAAACAGGTTTTAAGCCCTGCTTTGCTTAGCCTTCAGATGTGTAAGGCTGCAGACTGTGGTTTGACATTCTAAGTCAAGACAACTGCTTTAAAAGAAACTGCTTTGCATGCACAGTTGCATAGACAGTATTAAAAACTGTAGTGATACCACAGTGAAGATGTGGGGGACAAATGAAACTAACACTGTGTAAATTGCAAAGGGAATAAGGAAAACAGTGCAGATGATAATTAGACAACAAGCTTGGGACTTCTTCAAAATGTGAAGCTAGGAGAGAAATTGTATATCCTATGGACTTAGAAACTATCTGACACTCACTCAAAAACTTCTTAACTAGTGTCCATTTATAGGACACTAGGTTCACATGAATTTGTAATGCACTGTAATGCTCTTTGGTATTCCTCTCCTCAGGTGGCTCATTGCTTAGGGTATCTCAGATATGTTTGAACATGTCCTCGCTGTGTGAGAGCGCCCCTCGCATTCTGTGTTTGCTCCTTCTGAACTTCACTAGGGCTACATGCAGCCTGCTACTGGTTGATTAGCTAAAATCCACAAACTGGAATTTTGTGTTGTCGCATTAAGTGCTTGAACAGTGCTTTGTCTGCTCTGCTCCCCACATCTGTGTCAGCAGCAAATCTTCTATTTTGTATTGCATTTTTGGGTCATTTTTTTGCTTTTATTTTGATAGTGGATAGTACAGAGGAAGATGGAAATGAAGGCAGAGAACGCCGGGATGGCATGCAACAAAGGTTCCCAGCTAGACTGTGGGCATTGTATTTACATGGATAAATTCTTAAACCCTCAGGCCACCAAAGGGACGTCCCAGTTCCTATTTTATTAGCCAACTTCACTGCAGGATTCCACTGAACCAAAGAAAGACTGGACTTGTGCCAAAATGTCTGATTGAATATTAACCTCACTGGCCTCAACTAATATTTACCAGCATGTGCTTTGTTTTAATTTCCCACCCTGGTTTCAACTTAACTGATGAAGGTCAGTTTTCCTAGCTTGGTTAATCTGGTGCTTAAAGGTTCATTCACTTATAAAAATAACCCAGCTTGACTCTGTAAAGTGGCATTTATTATTATACTCAATGTAATTTTGCAAAAAGTCACAAGATTAATTATCATAGATGTCACAAATATCTCAAACTAAACACTGATGAATGAAACAATCATTACTGACCTGCACACTTCTAATGAGCACCTTTGATCACTGTCTTCAAATGTGAAATTGTACTGCTGGAACTCTGCGGGTATTTCCTTTGATTATCTTTCATATGACTGCAGTTACACTGTTCCTGTGTTTTTCAGTCTTGTAAAATGTCAGATCATATCATAATCATGCAGTAGTAAGCATGCATTTGTCACATCTAATCTGAACGAAGACCTGCTTAGACTTAAGGTAATACCAAATGCATTTAGCCAGACACATTTCACTGGATTCAGAATGAGGGGACATGTCAGGCAGATTTGAGCATATTTACACCTTTTCAGTTTAAATTTGATTTACTGTGGAAGTCCCCACACACACACAAAAACGTAGCAACAGCAAGTCAGATTTCCCAAAAAGTTACAAAGTCTATGTACGTTCGTAGTTAGCAAACACTGTGCAGCAACATCCTGGTAACTAGCGGGTTAGCTATTAGTGTTTATGGAGCTGGAGAAATCTTCTGCTACTTATGTCTACCTGATGACGGAGACACTGGGAAATGTGAGTTTGCTTGTTGTGTTGCATGTAGGTTTAAATGAGGAAATCTACAACTTTCTTTTAAGGGCATAAAAGCCACTTCAAACAGGCTATGCCAAACTGGTCACGTGGGAGAAGGGACATTATGGCCACACTCTGTGGCATCCACGGCAATGGCCATTTGGCCAGATTGATGCGTTCTTATAAAGCTTTTCTTCAGACACACTTTTCACATTAACAGTATATCTTGCCTAACTTGTGTTTTGAATTTTGGTAAAGCTGCCCTTTTGTATACAATTGCTTCACAGATTTTACCCATAAAACAAGCTATAGATGTTGATATGACTCTTGTATCGATTATTCACATACTCTTTTCTCACAGCATGACTGTCTTATCTGGTGGTCTCCAGTGTTATGTCTGTAATATGCAATGCTTACATCTCCTCTCAGATTTCCACGACATGACCTCTGACATTTGACAGGCACAGCCATTGTTAGCACATAGCAGTGGTCCCATAGAACAATTGGTTATGTAATTTGTCAAGCAGGAAAGGTTTAATAACTTCAATAAAAAAAATACTTTTCAAAGCGTTTATCTAGTTGCCCCAACTTAGCTTCCAGGCGTGTCTAATGTGTGCCAAGGTGATGGCGCAAAATGCACATTGAGCTATTATCTTCAGTGTCGGTGCCGTGGGTAAATTAAGGTGAACAGGAGAATTTATTTAGACAACAGCAGCTCTCTCATCTCGCTCTCACTTGATTTCTCTAGGGTAACACTTTGCCCTTCATATCAGCTACCTCTCACATCAGTGGGAAGGAATGCAGTTATGAGTTTCCTCTTTACTGATTGTGTGTATGAGTGACTGAGAGAAGCTCAGAGAGCACACTGGTTTAGACAGTCTGCCTGGCAGTCAGCTCGCCTGCGTGGCCTTGAGTACCCACCCCCTCTTCTTCCTTTCTCTCCCTCCCCTGCAACATCCTCCTGTCTGTCACTGGCTTATATAAGACCCATATTGTACAAAGTCTTTATCTGGAAGCACTGTGTGAGGAGAGGAAAACGATAACCTGGAAATTCCTTCCTTTCTGCTGAACCTCGACCCGGCACACAGACAGGAAGTGAGCGCAGGATTTGCTGTGCACTCCCAGGAGTGTTATTGGTACACTTGAAAGCAAGGACAACATGCAGAAATGAATAAAGTTGATTAAGAAGACTTGAGAATGTGTCTGGTGAGGGTGAAATTCTCTTTTTGAATGCTAGGTCAAAATAGTAAGGAGTATTTGAATCACTCTTTTTATTTAATTCTTGTTCCCCTGTGTGGGTTTAGTAAAATGACACTGAGGGGAGGAGAAACAAAGATAAATTGTATCTGATAAGAGGGACACAACTCAAAGCAAGACTGGGCATGATGGAGGTATGCTGAGGAGACAGCACGCACACACACAAAGAGGCATTCATAACAAAGCAGCACAAAGACAGTTGTTATTGTTGTATTGTTTTTCCCTTTAATGGACATAAATCACAAAAATACATATTTGAATGGTTGGAGCCTATGTTTTGTTAGAGGGAATAATCAGCCGTCATTTTTTGGCCAATTTTGACAGACCCACTATTAACTCCAGTGAGACGAGATGTCTGATTCAGCTCAGTAAGACAGATTGATCACTTCTCTTTGCAGTAATAATCAGCATTAGTCTGAAAGAATTGTTAGAGATAAACTGCTCTAATCAGTCACAATCAGATGTTTACTGAGGAAAAAACTCTCTGCAGGTCTGACGCCAGGCTGAAATTAGAGTGATAATCATCCATTGTTTTACCCAATAAAGCCTGCATCGAGTTGTCAGCTAAGTTAGCTTAAAGTTTGTATTAACCAGCTGGACTTGCATCATAAATGGCTGTGATCCATGCAGGGATATGTGTGTATTTTTTGAAATTGCTTGAGTTTATTGTGATAAGTTCTAAGGTTTTCCACCACACTCTCTGATACAGCTGGATATAATCACACGAGTTTGATTATAGGAAAATTTTAAAACATTGTAAAAACATTTCCACTTTTAATGTCAACATTAGCTAATTCCAGAAGCAATCCAAAGGGTGTGTTGGTGTACCAGCTGCATCTAGGGATGGGAATTGATAAGATTTTATTTATACCAATGCCATCATGGATTCTCTTTATCCATTCCCTCATTGATTCTTGATACTGAGCTGGCTGAAGGCAGAGAGCTAATTGTAGCAACAGTCTGCCTGTCATCATCTAAAATGGAAGAAATGACAGACTGTACAGCTTTTATCTTCATTTAGGCTTTCTTAGTCAAAGAAGAAGTCTGCTAAGCCTACCTGCATGGTGGTAATGTTATTATAACAGGATATTTACCGTCTGTAATGGACATGCTGCTTGTTTGGGAGGCACTAGCACTCGTGCAAGGAGTGTCAGATCATTGCTGGAATTTAAGCCCATATTGAATAGAAAGCTGTTTCAGTATAATGCTAGTGTTTCCACCCTTACTTGAAATGATCATTTTACAGACATTTCAACCAGTCATCTGTCTTTGTTACAGGGCTCCAGCATCAGAGAGGCCTGAGTTTGACGCCATTGTTCTGCAATGCGCAGCTGTCATAAAAAAGGCTGTTGTCAATAAAAGGAATTAATAAGCTTGAAGCCCTACAATTCCAATGGATGGGACAGTTTTAAACCAGCTCTTGATGGTTCCTGTTATCGATCCCCATCCTTAGCACTATCATGTAAGAGGAAATTACCAAAAGCTTCATAAATATAATATAATATTTAAGGTTTGAATCAAGGGCAATAACAGCAACAAAACACTCCACCACAGCATGGTAGCAAGTTGTGGACAGGGTGTATGCTTGCATACTGGTACATAGTGAGCTTGTTTTAGCTCAAAGTGTCAAGGAATCACTTCTTTAGCTGTAGCTTTCTTGCTCATGTCTCTGAGCTGCAGCAAATATGTCAGGAATGCTCAGCTGCCACTCCCCAAGACCAAGGTGTCACTGAAAGATAGAAGGTTTCCTAGTGTGTGTTCATGTGTACTCCTTTATTTTTCTCTTTCACCCCTTCTTTAGGTCATTATCACTTGCAACTCTTCTGACACCGTCATCAGAGACTGTTAACTCTGTTTTTCCTTTGGTGCTGGTGGTCTGTAGAACTGTGAGTAATACCAAGTAATCTGTCAGGATGTAACATGGCAGTGTGGTTTGAAGCAGTCTAAATATGTGGTTCTTATCGTACATTATAAGAGCCAGGCGCTGTTCTTTATCTCTGTATCATTCAGTCAAACACAGCATTTCGGCTGGTGAATGGAAATGTTTTATCCATTTCACGTCTCGGTCCACATCTGTGCCACACAAGAAGCAGCAGGAGAGACTGCTGAAGTCCCTGGAGTGGTGGGGTGGTTTATTACTCATGGCTGTATAATTTATCATTCAATTTCTTGAAGTTGTAAGTCTGAGGCAGACTAGACTTTGTTTTGTAGAGGATCCAACACCTATCTAACAAGTTTCACAAGTCCTAAACTTTGTTCTCATCTTTATTATTTTGCTCAGTGCTCAAAACTCTAAGTCTTGGAAACAGCAATTGCATTTTAACGCGCATCACATTTCTATTATCATGCCACATCCAAAGTAAAGCAAAAATAAAGGTGTGAGTACTGATGATACTATTTAACTGCTTTGCATCAGCCTAGAATATATCAAACATCTTAACTAGAGCTGATGTTTCAAAAACAAGATAATTCATCTGCTTGGTTTAGAACTCACAGTAGCTGTTGAGATCTCCTTGTACTCAACCGCACGCTTCCCCTTGAGGTGGTGAAATAATTCTATTGCACCCTTTTGTTCTTACAAAATCATCTGATACATCTGATCTTTTGTAACCAAACCTCTTCAACACTACTGAAGTCAGTCCCCTTTTTGGAACTAACTAACTGTAGCAATGCTGCAGGACACCCAGCACCCCATCATCCCTTGGTTGTGCATCTCATGTCGTGCTTGTACAGTCTTTTTTCTCTCATCATCTGCTTGACAGCACACCATTTAGTGGATGTGCTTTTGACCATAGCACTTAGCTTTTTGACCTATTTCTACAGTTATGACAAGACAAGAGAACAACTCTAGCTGTGCGGTGAGGCTGCTGCTGGGCCCGATGATGGTGTTGTTTTGGAAAGCTGTACATCTGATCTTTATAATGTTTATTCCCATATAGCGTCACTGTGTTCAGACAAGACTCAACTGAAATGAAAGTGTGATGTAATTTGTTCCACATCACACACTTCTTTTAAGGGCTCTGCATTTGTGGCACCAATAACAGCATGGAAGTATCATATTTTATGTTTTGTACACTCTGACATCAGGTGGAGTATGAATGAGCCGCAGACCTGCCGACCCACATCCATTCTGATTCATTAACACAAAGGTTGTCAGGGAGACATGCATGCGAGCCAGTTTAGCTTCCTGCTCTTGCAATGGGCTCAATAATAAGCCAGTATTAATGTCACTGTTAAGGCAGTGTAACTGTTCCTGGGACAGTGGCCAACACTGGATGAAGGAAGTAGTTCTCCAACCTTTGCACAAACCTGAGGTTGTGAACCCTGATTGAAGGCCCTGATGTGATTTGACCTTGGATAGTTGTAATCCAGGTTACTTTGTTGTTGTTGTTAGCAGGCGTTTCTTCACTGTCATTACTCAAGAAAAGTCTCAGTTCTGCCCTCTGGGCCACTTCATAAATCAGTAGAACTATTTAAGCCAGAATCCCCCTGCTGCTGCCTGAATGCAGTGAACTGGCAGGAAGTTTGCTCCTCACACACACACACACGCACATGCACACGCACACGCACACGCACACAAACCACCTGTACACTGACTGTTTTTGGCTGCGTGGAAATGTATTTAGAAAGGCATTTCCTCTGAGGAACAAACCAAGAAGACTTTGTCCACTGCCCCTCTGCTGGCATTTCACAGGCCGACACCCATCAGTCACTGCGCTCATTCAGTAGCAGCAGTCAGAAGTGGTGAGGAAAATGCCTGACTCCCAGAGAAGTCAGCATCAGAGTTCATCTCCGTGCATTGCTTGTCCTCACGTAAAAATAAAGAGGAGACATGTTGTTCCTGCCCCCAGAGCTCAGTTACCAAAAGTCTCAAAAAGCACATAATTGAGTCAAGTTGGTCCCTTTAAACAAAGTTTTCAAATATACACCAATTCAAGTAATGGAAGTAAACAAGCCTCGATCACTGTGGTTGCCTCACACCTTTATACCTGCGTAACAAATGTAATGTATGCAAAGGATTTAAATTTTATTAAAATAGAAGTACACTGTGATTAACCCAAATATCTCAGCTTTCACTGTGAAAATGTGTTCAGTTTAACTCTGCCACCGCAGTAGCGGCAGCGTCTCTACAGATCATAATACATGAATCAGTAGGCTTCGTCTATAAATATCCTCCTTCAGCTTGCCATGCAGTGTCATGTACAGTAACATTACATGGGTCTCTGTATCAGTCACTGCATCAACTAGCTACAAGCTGCTGAGTGCTGCCTGTCATTTGCAGTTCTTGCTCTTCAATGAATGCTGCACACATTCAAATTTTATGCGTTTCCAGTCTTTGAAGCAAATACCTCAACAAATGTATTCATAGTTGAGGGAACCTGTTTTCAACAAGGGGTGCAGGTGTGTCCATACACAGTGTTGGAAGCTGAATGGGCAGTTTTTGATATACATCCAAAAACAAAATTTTGTAGCCTTGAGTTGGACTTAATTGCAAAAAATAAATACAATAAAAGCTGATTTCTGTTTCCCCTAGATAATTTTTATGTTACATCATATCAGTAATGATTTTGTTTTGTGCTTCGTCGAGCTGATTCCATAGTACCACATTCATTTAACAAAATGCTTTAAAAAGACTGAAATCTGACAAAAAAAGGCTGAAACCACTTGGTGTTTCATAATTTTGTTTTGCTTTTCCTCCACTGAAGATAACTATATCTTAAAATAACACTATAATATCAATCAAAATCCAAAACATAAACTATAAGTAGCTGTGTAGGGATGTGTGTTCAGAAGTGATACTGAATTGGCCGGCCTGCGTTCCTCAGGCAGGGTGTGTTTGTGTGGTTGCAGAGTCCTTCTGCTCCACTTGCAATCATCTGGAAGATGAGGACCGCCCTGTGTGTTGAATTAACTCAACAGAGTATGATTATGTCTGTCAGCATCGCCTCGTGTTTTGTTTACTGTAGCAGACCGTATCTCTTCCTGTGGTTACATGGACAGATAGTCCCAAATTACTGTCTGGGGTCCTTGCTCAGTTGTTTATTGTGTGTTGCTCAGTTTGTGTTTTGATTGTACTGCGTAGAGCTGGCTCGTTCATGATCTTAAATGTAGTCGTATCTACAGCTGATCTGCTTTGCTTAAGGGAGAGTGATTTCATTGTAACTGGACAGCAGCTGGACTAATTACTGACGGAGGCGGAGAGGAGACGAGTGTCACTCTACTCACCTGGAAGTAAATTAAGCTCAGAGTGGTGTCACTGCCTGATCCATAATGTCTGCCTGGTCTCTAACAAACTGTGGCATAGGCAGTTTATTATCCTGTTCATGCATATACTAGATGGTGCTTGTGACCATGGTGGGACTGGGGTGGTGAGGTAAATGCTGCAGTTAAAAGGTTGTATTTTTGGACGTGTCTGACAGGGATGTCACTGTACCAGAATAATATTTTTTTTCATGTATCAACCTGCTGGGCAGTTTCTGTTTGACAGCTGCAAAATCAAGAGAGTTGCAGAGTCAACTGCCAAAAGACTAGTTGACAAGTCCTCATCTGATAGTTGAAAGTGCTGAGATCACCCAGAGAGGCATGCAGGGGAGGGAGATCTTACTCAAATTTACTAAAAGGCACTTTTGAAATTGGTAGAGGGATCCAGCTTCAGAAATACATGACATTATACTTGCTGCTTTGCAAAGTGTGGCTTTGCACGTTGTCTTATGCTGCATTCATGTGATGTCTGCACAGTGAAAAGAATGCTTATTTCCAAAATGGCTTCCCCTGTGCATAACCTTGTAGTCACATCAGTTTAAGTTTTAAAGTCGTTTTTGTCGCCTGCTCCAGCATACATATCTGCTCTGTAAATCAGATCTTCAGAAGGGACAAATGTATGTTTTCTTTTTTTGGGTTCATAATGCTTTGTATTTTTTTTTCTTTTTTACTGAATAATCATTCTGGTATGTCGACTTAGATGGAGACCTTATTTAGAAACAGCCAATCAAATCACAGCATTCTATTGCAGGCAGAGCAGGCAGTCACACTGAGCCAGACAGGAGCTGCTACACAACAAAAGAACCACAGGCTCTGAGCAGCAGCTGACATTAGCTTTCTGCTAACATCTTCATCTTATCTAACTTGCAAACATGAACACGTCTCGTCCTGCGCCGTAGCTTCTCGGACGAGCCACCGAACAAACATGCAACAGGGAAGAGTGCAAAGCTAACTCCATTTTACAGCAAGATTAGCTGCTCAGCACATTAATCAGCAAGAGCCTTTACAGTCGTGCTGCAGATTTGTTGACACTTCTGTCGTTCTTTTCACCAAGTGGGAGATACCGCCGCCCTCAGAAATTCCCCATATGTCTGATTCAGACGTGCAACTGGGAGGCGGATGTGATCAGGTTTTCCTGCTCATTTCCTTGTAATTACAGTGTAAATAATTCTACAAGAACATGCATTGTAGGTACTAGTACTAGTAGTACAATGTAGGAATTTCCTGCAAGAACAAGAACAGGAGCCAACTGATTGGCATCTGCTGCATCAACCTATTCTAATGACATCAGTTTGATATGGCATAATGTGGAGCAGTGTCCTCCCTTACATGCTTGGTTTTAGTATCACTGGATTTCATCATCCCACCCTCTTGCCCCTCACTGCAGACAACTCTGTTTGATTTTTTTCAGGCATTAAGACAGTGGAGCAGGCAGCTAGGCGAGGCAGGCACTCCACTCTACTTTCTCCCTCCTCTCGAACCACTGCTCCTCTTATCCTCTTTTCAAAGGCTTAAATGCAGAGTGTTTGATGTAGAGGGAAAGGCTGGTCTGAGATCATTGGTTGGGGCCAATTTCTCCTTGGAGGTTGGCCCAGGTTGGTGAAGTGTTGGGGCCAAGGTTGGTGATGTCAGAGGGAGAGTGGAGCCACACACACAAACACATGTGCCAGCAGTCAACACTGAGCCAAGTGTTAAAGCAGTTCATCTTAGCATTGCTTCACCAATATAGTGCTGAATAACTGCCCCTGTGTGTGTGTGTGTGTGTGTGTGTGTGTGTGTGTGTGTGTGTGTGTGTGTGTGTGTGTGTGTGTGTGTGTGTGTGTGTGTGTGTGTGTCAGTTGTGGGGTTTGGGGACAAAATTTGCAGTGCACCCATCATGTTTTTGTTTTGGCTGCGTTTGGTGTGAAGCCAGCCGTGTCAGTGGAGTTTCTCTCCTCTGAGTCATGTATCAAAGGGCCACACCACGTAGTAAAATACCTCATTACCAGTTAGTCCTCTGCAGCCCGCTTATTTTTAGTGGCTGCTCAACCTGCTGCACTGGAAGCAGCCAGGCAGCCTTTCAGTCTCCCTCGCCTCTCACTTTCATTGAGTCATGACTTTAACATTTTTGAATAGAACAAATCGAGTTGTGACCATTGTGTTGTCTTCCGTGTTTTTAACCTGTGTTTGTGTGAGACGTAGTTCATTGGGTGTTGAGTGTCTGTGTGCATGGGTGTGTGTGAGTGATTGAAGAGTACCTGCATGTTATAGCAGACACTGTAAAGTACATGTTACAGGGAGTGAGTTATAATAGTCAGTGTACAAGCGACCAGCCTAATTAGAAGGCTGCATGTTCACAATACAGTAATTTTATTGCAGTTTTATACCTCAACAATCTTGGAAATGCAGTATCTTGCAAAACAGCAGCACATTCAAGGTCTTTAAGCACTCTTGCTGCCACATACTTGTTGTGACCATTGTTTACAATCATTTTATATGAATGATGAAGCACTTCTTTTCACTGAGCCAAACATTCATTCATTCTCAGGGCTGAGGGAATAGACCTTCTTTCACCAGTAGAACTGCCATATTTAGGCTGGGTTTGTACGATTTGATTAGTGGTTATTGTGATGATTTCTGTGTGGCTGTTGCCACAGAAACTAAACAGAGTGATGCGTGTATTACTTTTTGTAAGCAGTTATGCCTGATTTGGGGCAATTTACCATTCCTTCCTTATCTTGTAATGTCAGTACACATAAGAAAGTGTTTTGCTGAAGCTCATTGTTTATATTGGTTCTGGATTGTGTTGAGTTCCTTCACAGACTTTGTGAGCAGGATTGTCAGAAGGAACGCATGACATTAACGTCTCTTCCCAAAATTGCAATTTCAGTGGATACTGTCATACTAACTGGTCAGAGTTATAGAGTATCAGTTCTTCAAATCGTGGTTTTGGAATGATTGCAATGATTTCTTCCAACAATCTGAATGTATTGTTACCTTACAATGTTGCTTTGATAATTTGGTAATTTTTGTGTCTTTTTGTTTCTCTTATCACCCCCTTCAAACCCTTTCTTCTCCTGAACTTCCTCCTCTTATTTCTCTTACCCTTATGCCCTTCCTGCCACTGCCTTCTCTTTACTGCTCTCTGTTTTTCTCCTTTCTGTGACCTCCCTCGCCTCCTGCTGCCCACCCCACCGCACTGGCTTCCTCTCTTTCTATCACCCCCCCCCTTTTCTTTTCCCTCATCTAATTCCTCCCTCACCGTGTCTTGAGTAGAAGTTGTGGTGGAGTTTGAGTACGACGCGCTCCATGATGACGAGCTGACCCTGCGACTGGGCGACATCATCAAGAACGTGCGGTATATAGAGGAGGATGGCTGGATGGAGGGAGACCTCAATGGGAAAAGAGGCCTTTTCCCCGACAACTTTGTTAAGGTGAGTTTATTTTTAGAATATTGCTCTTTTGTCATTCCACTTACTTGATCATATTAACCCCTGTGTTATAATAGAGTTAGCTTGTGTACTCTGCAGAGCTGACTGTGCTTCCTCTGAGGTTTCAAATGCCTTTGTCTGTTGTTGTTCCATTAGAGATAATCCTATTGGAGCAGCAAGCATTAAGAGACCATAGCAGTCTGTGGCTGAGTGTTGGTCACAGGCTGCAGCAGATGTGGTCACTGATCTCTTAGAGTTTCTGAGAGATGCAAGGTGTATGCTTGGTTAAGAACAAATGACATGCATTTCTTTGGTAATTTAGTAGAATGTTTTTTACAGAAAATGAGCAGGCGTTATGATTTCCTGTGTGGGGATGACTCCATTTTACTAGACTTCCATTACCCGATTTTCCTCTTCTGATCTGGAGCAAGGCAAAGTTTGTCTGAACACAAGAATCCCTGATGCATAGTTTGAACTGAAGTTGCAGTGAGCAGCGTGTTTTGTTGGCCTTCTTCAAGTTTATCTGAAAATCACTACAAACTAAAGTGTGTAAACAAACCTATGTGCAGACATGATGAGGCTGTTTGATCCGAGGTGAATGAAAGATGTGAGTTGATAATGGTAAAAGTTTAGTCCAGCCTTTCTTTGTCGGTTTTGATAGAACAAGTCGAAGCTGCGCTGAATCAATCAACTGTTTCTGCCCTTGGCCTACAGTGCAATGTACTGACAAGTGTCTCCACCCATATCCAGGTGGCTAGCTGGCTCGGGCTGTGTTGTAGTGAATCTAACAGCCACATCTGCAACAGGAACAGACTTTGCACGCTGTCCTGAGCTCTCAGTTCATGTTTGTTGAAGAGATATCATCTCTGGTTATGAGGTTGAAGCCACAGGAGTTGACAGTGTTCTGTTAGCTAACGTTAGCTAGCCAGCTTTCTGCAGATGTATGTATGTAACAAGATATAAAGTACGAACATATACAATCTAAAAAGTTAAAAAGAACCGTAGTTGAAAATGTGAATATGGTCAACATTATCACAACTAAACATATAATATGGTAAACCTGAATTGTATCAGCAGTCAAAACTAATGAGAGTTGAGTGAAGTGTCTAGCTTGGCTTTGTGTCACTTGGATCTTGTCTTTACACCAACTCAACCCCGTTTCTTGACTGTGTAAATTGGGGCCAGCAGGCGTTATCTCTTCGTCTCTGTGATTCTTTGCTACATGGTGTGCCGTGGGCAAAAGGCTCTTGCAAAGTCTGAGGCTGGGCTTTGTTTTGAGCACTCGACGAGACTTATTTTGAACCGCCGGAAGATATTTAGAATGGCTTCATGGTTACAGATGCTGAATTCTGTTTGATAAAATGACCCACCCAGTCAGTCTTTGTCCTGTGGTTGATCTTGCCTCTCCCCTTCCTCTCTCCTGTCCTCCTCTCACTTCTGTCGCCCTGTCCAATAATGAAATACATGAAGTAAAGTTCTTGATTAAGCATCCTACAGGAAATTGGATCAAATAAGTCATTTCACATTTCATATACGGGAGACAAAATACCTGCACTCCCTTCATTATGACCATTATCAACCTTTCTTTTTCCTTCTGACCAGTTTATCAAAGTCATCTGAAAGTGTAATAATATATAATTTGACTAACAAGTTAAATATACAGAGATTTACAGTGATCACATTTTGGAATAAGCCTCTTAACATTGGCCAAAAATGACATTGTGATATTCTAAAAGTATTAAATTATAAAGTAAAGAATATTCTAAAATTCTATCTTAGTTGCCAAAGGTTTGGGAGAGTTTATTATTCTGTGATTGAGTTGATAACCAGATCAGATTTGGGTGAACAAAAGCCTGTCCAGATCTCCCGGTCAGTTCCGCTGCTAAACATAGAAACTCACTACGACAGTTTGAGGTCCACTGAACTGTCTCACCATCTTCTGTGCAACAATAATGACAGGAAAATTCATACCTGGAGGGAATCGGTGGAGATTGTTGATGTGATCAATGACAATCTTTGACAGCGAATTGATGAAATATTATGATGAACTCATTGCTTCCAGTTTGTGTCCATTGGAAGACTGCAGAATGTAATATTTTTGTGTAATAGAGTTTAGTGATCCTTAAGATGTCTGATCCTTTTGAAAGGATCAGACATCAGACGTCTCTGCATCCTCACTGAACTTGGTTGTAATAGGAAGGAAGGGGGGGGCCTCTGTTGCTGCCAGGTCAGGCCTTGCTCGTTCCAACTGCTTTAAGTGGAGATAGTGATTTCATTGTGTTTGGAAAGATTTTTTTAATCACATTGCAGTGGCACTTTGTTGCTGTTAAATGCTGAACTGACATACTGTAAATGGTGGTGCGACTTGGCTCAATGCTAACTTAAAATCAGCTGCAAAAAATGCCACTGGTCAACAGCCTATTAATTTAAAGTGAGGAGTTAAAACGCTGTTAAAATGTCAGGATTTAAATCACATTTGGAGACTCAGTTTGCAGCCAGTGATTACACACAGTTAACTCTGCAGCCTTGGGGCAATAGATACATAACATTTGTGGTTTTAGAAGACTTGGTACACTTGAAAGTTGTCTTTTCTGTGCAAGATATTGACACAGCTAATGCTCTTCCCTTCCCTTCTTTCATCTCTCTCCTGTTTTTTTTTTTCTCATTCTGTAATCCTACGTAGTAAGATAGGTAATCAGCTAAACAGCCTGGCCCAGGCACTGTGCTTGGATAGTTAATCCTCTAAGAAGCCTGCTGGCTGTTGAACTTTGCTCCTGACAGCGTTACTGTCGCTTGAGATGTTGTCTTCCTCTTGCTTGCTTTAATTAGTGTTGTAGCTGAACAATCAAGGGACATGAAACATGTCGGAGAGTGACTTGGTAAGGGATTTAAGAGTTCTTCATTGTAGTTAGTTAGTATTAACTTACATGAATGTATCTTGTTGAAGTAGAGATTGTCTTGAAGAGAGGAATGTCATTGTCTGTGATTATGAGTGTGGACTGTGAAGAATATGGGGTCTGTGTACACAAACTGCCATGGGAATATGTTTTTAGGACTGTATTTCTGTAGGTACAGCCATCCATTTTCCATTGCTGACAATGATATGACAATGATAATGCTATATGATAAACCTATTAGATTATAGAACACCTGTAGACTGCAAATAAAGTATATTGAAATGTCAACGTATGAACTAGGGGAGCAGCATCATGCCGTCGCTGGGCGTGAAGCGCACCACCAAGTCTTTCTGTCCAGACCTACAATGCATTCCTTTTCTGTAGTTAGACATTTTTCTCACTGTATTAACCAGGAAAGAGGACAAAGCTTAAGCTCAAGGGATCTTTGGGCAGAATGTGGCATAAATAGAACATAATATTCTTCACTATGTCTGAAAATAACACTTGTGGAAAGAGAGGGGTGAGGTCAGGAGTGTTCACTTGGTTGCAGTCTGTAACCCCACTACTAGATGCCACTAAATCCTGCACAGTGGACCGTTACACAAAAACAGCAGACAATAAGTGAAACGAGCTATGGAAACTATGTTAAACTAGGTTAAACGTCTACACTTGTTCATTTTCAAAGCATAATATAACAGTCCGCTCGGACTCTCTCGCTAGGCTGGGTCCGACCTCAGCCCTCACGCCCCTGGCACTCACCCAGTGAACGTACATATTCGACATGTTGCGTGGTCGATTTATTGGTCCCGCTGTACCAAATAAATAAAGAGGTTCAATATCCAAGTCCAATTAAGACTGCCTTTCTAATATTGCCGTGCCCTCTCCTCCCCTTTATTTAAATCCCCTGTTGGTAATAGGAGTCAGTTCTCATTAGATGAAATGATTACAGGGATCATTGTCTTCTGATAGATCTACTCCAGGTGATTATGAAACCATAAACTGTCAAGCTGATACTTGTGTCCTCCATGGAGAGCTATCAGTCAAAGTACTCACTGCTTTAGCCTCACCTCTTCAGCAGAGTGTGTGTTGTTTCTTAGAAAGTGTGCTGTTGTGTTGAGCAACTTCGCTACTTCAACTACAAGAAAAGAACAGAAATCTACTGAGAAACATCCTTTCGTAAACCAAGAATGCCCATTTGTATGCTCTCATTGTATGTGCAATCTAATTAACACCCAGTGAGGGGAAAAACAGTTTATGTGTGTGCGTATGTACTGCAGACGTGGGGACGTGTGGTCTCACTTTTTAAGCTCTCAGCATAGGCCTTTTCACACTCTTCAGCAGTGCTAGTGAACTACACAGAGACACCTCAAATGAGTGAAAGTCATTCAGGAGTGTTCACATTGATCTTTTGTCACTTCACTTCTGTCAGCTGTGGGTCTGAAGCAGTTTGCTTGCATCGCTTTGTCTCTGCCTCTGTAGCAGGTCGTGCCATACTGTTGGTCTTTCTCTTGTTCTGTTGCTTTTCTTCTCATCTCTGTGTCAGTGCCTGCCCGCTACACACACATGGACACGGACATGGACACAGACACAGACACACACACACACACACACACTCACACACTCACGCTCACACACTCACACAGCTGGACTTCCTCTCCAGTGAAATTGCAAAGTCAGCGTGTGCGAACCAGGAAGTGGATGGTGAACTGCCTCATTTGCCAGCCACACACACACACACACACACACACACACACACACACACACACACACACACACACACATTTAATTGCTGTTGCTCTTAGCTCCCAGTGTGACGGTTTTATTTTTAAGAGCTGGAAACTGCTGAGCACCACCAGCTTCGTATAAGAAATTTGTTTTGAGATTTAACAATGATATCCTGACTCCGTGGTCCTGTTTCTGGGTGTAAGAGGTCTTGTCAGCTTAAGGTTCAGCTACTTTTTGACTATAGCCGACCGTGAGATTGCAGTATATACATAGGGTCATATGTCAGTCATGTCACTGGCTTGGCCTGGTCATTAAAAGTTGATCACACCCTAATATTACACCTGGGTTTCTTGTGAAATGCGTGCTTTAAGAGGTCAGACTGCCAAGCTGATGAAGAATGAGGTGGATTCAGAAGAAATATAAAGAGTTTCTGGTGTGCTTTCATTTTTTCACACGTCAAATACAGTTCAGATCTCCTGGTTTTAGTGGAAGGCATATTTGGGAATTGTTTCCATAAACATGAAAGTGGTCATTATTCCTATCTTTATATCATCATGCATCTAATATTTAGCCTTAAAAGCCTAAATAGCCTGCAGTGGATGCAGTAAGATGTGGAATCCCCTCTTGATGAAAATGATCTGTGAGTTGAAGGATTGATGGTGATTGATTAAAATGTAAGGAATCCACAACTTTAAAGACAGTGGATAGTGAAAATCCAGGGACATCGGGCCATATTTGATGGTAAACCAACATGTTTGACAACCCATTAGCGACTGTAAGACAACAGCTAACATTAGCATTTAACCACTTCCGAGCTAACAGTACTGTTTGATAGTGTTACTTGATATGATGGGAAAGGCATAAATGAATTCTGAAATATCAGCACACCTCTTGAACACATTTAAAGCACACCAGATGTATTCAAGCTTGCAATGTAAATGCTAGCTTAATGTAACGAAGCACACGTGTCTCGTCAGCCTGCTAAAGAGCTTGGAACACACTGTTGTGATGGTTCTGTATGAACACTACATAGAAATATGTGTTCTCGTGAGCATAATGTCACATAATGTTACCGACTTAACCAGAATAATTCTGAGGGCAGGTGAAGAGACGGCAACACAGCTAACGTTACATTACAAGCTTGAGAACATCACTTCCAGGCTTAAATAACTGTGTCCAAGATGTGCAGTGGTATTTCAGAATGAATATTATGTTGTTTTACCTTGAAAATAAAACCTGACCTGAGTTGTTCTCTAGATTTTCATTATCCATTGTCTTTCAATTCCTGATCAATCTGGAAGTGGTTGATCAATCAGCAGTGTGTGGGTGCTTCATGTTCTTCCAACAGCATCAAAACATGCAGGTTGGGTTAACGGGCAACCTGTGTGTATAAGTGCAGTGCAAATGTCGTTGCGTGTGTGTGTTTACTCCTCTGATAGATAGGTGATCGGTACTCCATCTCTTCCCCATGCATGCTGGGATAGGCTCCAGCCCCTCAGGACCCTCTACAGGATCAGTGGGTCTAAAGTGTCCCCCATGTTCATACTCACACTATTGAGTGAAAGTGTGAGGTGGACTTGTGCTGTTGTCAGGGAGTTCCCCCGGCTGGCAGAATGCAACGCTGTTTCGCTGCCTGGCTTGTGACATGATTTGGATCATTAGCGGTAGCTACATTTAGCATGAGTGGGCTGTAACTAGTACAATGCTGCATTGAGCACTAACTCAGGTTGCCATAGTTATGGTTTACGTTGTGTCTCTTTAGCTCAACAGAGCACAGATTGTCATTGTGTGATGAAGCTGACAGTATGCATATCCTCACCTCCTTCATGGGTTCATTTGGGGTTTAAGGTTGGGGTTAGAAAATTAGGTTTTTGGTCAGTGGTCAGGAAATGAGTCACAGCAGTAAGAAAAACTTGTGTCTGCTACAGTCAAACTATGTGAATGAATAGATTCACCAGCTGTTTGTCCCCTAAATTAAAGTTACTGTATGCCTTCTTTTAAGAATACGTCCTTGGAAGAGACCTGCCTCTCTGCTCTGTGAGACAAGTACTCAGCCTTGTGTGTATGTCTGCTGCGGCACTGATAGAGCTGTGCTGCTTCTCCATGAACATTTACCTCACTGACCTATTGTGCCCCACTGTCCCTGGTGTCCCTCATTTCATCCTCTCATGTTTTAATGCGCCTGTTTGGTAAATAATGTTAAAAAATCCTTTTCTTGACTACAATATTTAAAGTTTGTTGTCTGAACTCGAAATCACTAAATTATCTTGTCTAAATATGCAAAGAATATTGTTGATCATTGTTGTTAAACATGCTGTATAAGCAGTATGAGCACTAGCAGCTTTAATGAGTGTTTAAAGTATGCTGCTCTAAAGACCGTAGAAACCACACTTTCCACTTACTGCTGTGTGTCTGGTGTTTTTAGGAACTGAAGAAGGAATCCAAAGATGTCAAGGAAACAAAGAGTGAGCCAAAAGAGGAGACGTCTCAGCCTTCAAGGAGAGAGAAGAGTGCAGGGAATGTGGCCAACCTGGTTCAGAGGATGAGCACTATTGGCATCCCAACTGGTGGCTTCCAGCCTCAACCTCCACCAGCTGCAAGGAGTAAGATGCTGTAGTTTTCTTTATATATTATTTGCATTGCTTGTTTGCAGATATCATTTCGCCTGCGTGTGCTGTGTGTGAGCTCGTGCATGTGCATGTGTGTTCAGCTTTGCTCTGAGACTCAGTCATGAGTTTTATCTTTGTCTTCACCCACCTAGCTACTGTTGCCATGTTTCTATTTTTACCGATGCTTATGCTCATTGAGGAGTCCCAAATAAAAAGCTCAACTTCAGGGAAAAATGCAACTGTTGAACATGATAGCACCGTTAAACCCTGACAGTGATGGTTATTTCTAGTTTTATGTCATGTACAGTATAGTTATGTGGTGACTGGTGAATTGATTGTATATTGAAGTGCCTATGTCAATATTAAGGCCATTTTAATTAATGTAGTACCAGAACTAAGATATTATAAAATGACATGTCTGCCTGTTTGCCACCTCTTTTCTATGGATCCTGCACCCCACACATCCGCTCCCCATATGTCTGCTCACCAAACCTTTTCTCTGTGCTCCATAAGAGAAGTCACCTTTATGGATATGGTTTGGATTATAATATTAGAGACAAGATAATAATTTTTAAATACATTATAAAGCACAGACACACATCTTTTACTCAGCTTGCAGATAGGCTGTGTTATATCCTTCCTCTTAAACCCCATCAGGTGCAGCTCTGCCTTTTCCTTACCACAACATGTTGCTACAAATAGTAGAAATCAGTTTGCAGTGCTAATGCATTAATAACTTTGCAAATATTTGTTTTGCATTCAGAACTAGAGTTGGATATAAAAGCCAGTAATATAAGTCAGCCTAAGCTCTGTGTATTTCCTGAATGTCAGTACCTGTGACCATGTGACAAAGGGCTCCTCCAGCGCCATCTGTCACTCTGCACTGTCTGTTCTCTGCTCTGCAAACTGCCGTCAGGTCACGGAACATGATGTTAATAAGCATAAGTAATGCTACCCTTTGATTTAGTCTAATTTGACGAGTCAGTGGAAACACGTGCACCGTACACTGTCAGATATACAGAGACTTCTTGTAATTTGAGCATTGAGCATTGAGCATTAAAGCATTAAAGCATTGTGTGGGGGCCATTGTGGTGTGGTGAAAGAGCAAAAATTCTGATCATAGAATATTCAACATATGCTGCAGGTGAACTAATGCTGGCCTGTTAATGACGCTGTGTTGTTACTTTATCATTACACTGAGCCTCTTTTGTGTAACCAGTTTTTCTACTAGACACTCGCTTTCTCATGAAAAGCTTTGCTCCTAAGTCTGGTCTCCATTGTAGCAAATCTGTGCAATCAGCTCAGACTGACGCAGCGTTTGTGCCGTCCTCGTTGAAAACATATTCACGTCAACACCATGTCTTGTTCGGTTCTTCAGTTTTCTGTGTGCGGCTCTGCTTGTTCAGCAGGGTGTGTCTGCCACCTGCAACAGGATCAGCGAGCAGAACGGTTCCAGAGTTCATTGTGGGGAGGGTTAGGGTTCTTGCTAGCTTTCCCACTTCCTGGATTTACACCTTACTTGCTTTCTCACCTGTCACAGTTCTCACACCGCCCCCTTTGGCATTACAGACGAGACAGAGACGTGCCTGTGCACACAGCATAACTCTTCCCATTAGAAAACAAAAACACTGACTGACATGCACATGTGGAAGCCACACAGCAGGTTGGTTGACTTAACTGGTGTTTTCTGTTCCACAGAGCCTAAGAGGAGACAGTGCAAGGTGCTGTTTGACTATCAGCCAGTGAATGACGATGAGCTGGAGCTGAAAATCGGAGACATCGTAGACATCCTTGAAGAGGTACCTGATTGATTGTAAAGTTATCTTGCCAAGCCACAGTAAGCGCATGTAGTGATATAATTGTTTTCTTTTGCAATGCCATTTCTTGGGATATGCACGTTCACCTTGGCTGACCTTTTAGTGTTTAGGATAAACACAACACAGAGCTTCAGGTTTTGGTGTGTGGTTTGAGACATGCTGGTAGAGGTGAAACATTACAACCACTTCATGTACTTAACTGCTGAAGATACGCCAACTGTTAAATGGTTATTTGTGGCACGGACAAGTCAGAACAAGTAAAAGACAGGACTGTGCACTCTGCAGCACTGTGAATGTATGCTACTAACAAGAAGTTTGTTGAAAGGGAAATACATTTGCTATGGTCTTAAAAGTGGTCTTAAATCACAGTTTATGTGTTCTTTTAATTAATAGCCTTGATTATATATCTATAATTAGCATTAATGGCATCAGGGGAATTTCAGTGCAACTGTGGAGGACTTCACTCCTGAGCTAAACAGGACCTCGGAGCCACCAGATTACTTTAAAAAATAGAGAAAATAAAGTCATATTTCTGCGTCAGATGAATTCAGTGAATATTTTGTCTGTGCAGGTTGAAGAGGGCTGGTGGAGCGGCACCCTGGCAGGCAAGTCTGGGCTGTTTCCCTCCAACTTTGTCAAAGAGCTGGATGCCAATGGAGAAGACGGAGAGTCCAACGACACGGCAGCAGACGAGACCGGTAAGAGAGAAGCAGCAAACAAGCAGGGCCTTATTAACGTGAAGGAGAAGGTGCATTGCATTTGCAGCAGTTCAGCAAAGTGATTCAGCGTTTTTCTTGTTCTTCTTGGACTCAAATGTGGTTGTAGAGTGCCTTCAAAATGCACTTGATGTTCAGGAACACTGTATGAGAACAGTGCAGGTAAATTCAGTGCAGTCTGTTGAGTGTCTGACAGCAACTGCTTACATCGCTGTTCAGAGAACAGATGATCACTTTCTCTTGTCTCATTCAGACATGTATTCTCTGGTTGAGGTATTGGAGAACTGTTTATGCAGAGAATTTCTCACCAGTTTTGTAATGTTGTTCTTTTGCCCTCGTGGCCCTTAATTTATTGTCAGTGTAGTAATGGAGCTGTTGAGGTGTGATTACAGCCTCGCTGCAAGCCTCAACAAGAAGTTCAGTGTGCAGCTGCATGTTTTTAAGCCTTTTACCTGCTACTTATATGACTGAGAGCTACAGCAGTGTGTGTGTGTGTATGTGTGTGTGTGTGTGTGTGTGTGTTTGTGCACATATTTGAATATCCACCGCTTGAGGTTATAACTACATTTGAATACTACATTGTTAAATATTACAGTGTGTATACACACACACGTTTCCCATCTTACATCTGTTTTTCATCAGAGCTGTGGTGAACTGTTGATATTCAGAAGAACTGTTTTTTATGAATTAATCTTTTCACTCATGTGTTTAGGAATGTTAAAATGTCTTTGTTTAATACACAAACACAATTGTAGCACCCTCTGGTGGCTTAAAGGGGAATAAAATGTGGATTTTCTGAGCCAAATCATGTGTCCTATACAGTACTGCAAACGCAGTAAGATGAGATACTTGTGGATTAACTCACCCTGTTGTATGTCCTCTCCAGATGGAAGTGGAATGGAAAGCACCGCCACCCCCACATCGCCTCAGCCTGCCTCAGGGAATGGAGTTATAGCTCAACCCAAGAAGATCCGAGGCGTCGGCTTTGGAGACATTTTCAGAGAAGGGTCGGTCAAACTAAAGGTCCGACTGCCAAGCCCTGAGGCAGAGGAAAAGAAGGAGAGAGTGAGTGAGATGCAAGCTGGGAATATACAGCATATACGGCACATGAAATGTTGCAAAAACACTGTGATATATATTTACATACATGACATACATTATGAGCAACATCAATTCCATCATTTCAGAAATATCTGATGTTTTTAGAATATTTTTAGAGGAGGCACAGTACAGATTAGGGTTCAGTATGGTGATTCTTTTTTCTGTTTGTGAAGACAGATATTTTTGAAAGTGAAAAGATAGAGAGAAGTGACAGAAATTCCTCCTTTAGCTCCTGGAAAATGTGCACTTAGAAACTGCACATGTACTGTGCCTTCGCCATCCTACTTTTGGTAATGGATTTGTTACACACATCATCCCGTAGCTTTCCAGTGTTGGAATTTCTTTAACTTTCCCAAAGTGACAGTGTGACATTCACATCCACTTCATCCAATGATTGGCCACGTGTGTGGAGGTGACAGAGAAGCTCTGCTCTTCTTCTTCTTCATTCACGACACTGCTGCTTCTGTCACCTTTCATGTGTACAGCTGAGCGCAGCGCTACGACCGCCTTCCTTCTAGTGTGGCTGTTCAGAACAGATAGAAACACTTGACTGCCCTCACTTAACTAACTACGTGTCCACACAGCGAGAACGCTTCAGTGATAGCAGTAAAGAATATAGCAGCAAATGAGAAGATAGATAATGTAGTTATCTTACAGTAGCTCTCTGGAACAGCCCATTCATTTTCACATGATGTTACCTCTCTGTTCCCCTTCTGTGGTCCTCCTGCCCTAAATGTGTGTTTTTACTGACTTTTAATGAGTCACACCAGCTCTTGTCCCCTGAGATATGATGAAGTAGGCTTTCTCTGGCAGGATAAATACATGTACAGCACATGTCAAAACAACCTGACATCAGATGTTATTTAGCAGCAACATATGCAAATCAGATGAACTGTGATTGGTCTCATTTGATATCTGCAGCCGGGGGAAATAAAATCCATAGTAAGGATGAAAAATTGAATTCGCTTCGCTCGCCGTCATTGGCACAGACACACGACTTCAGAATCAGGCAGGAAATATCTTCTTTTGTATATTATTTTCTCTGTCTATTACTCTGACATACTAGACACAAGGTGGATATACTCAAGTCAGTGACAGGTGGATAATAACATATTGACATTTAGGTGTAGCAATGAATAATAAAGGTTTAATTAGTGTAGCATGTAACTCGTATCTGAAACTGTCCCCTCTTCTCCCCTCTCTCTCCTCTTCACTACAGCCCTCACACTCTCTTCAACCACTAACACGGCTTCCTTCACACCTCCTCACTCCTCACGTACCACCACATGTCGCATGCTCTCACACTCTCTTCTTCACAGGATATCTCACTTTGGCCTCGATCTTCCCACATAATCCACTTAACTGCTCTCCCCTCTGCCTGCAGAAGCATCCAGGACGTAAAGCATCCTGCTTGTGGCATTTTCAGCTTTTGATTGACTTTTTCTTTTGGTTGTTTTTTAGTGATTTTCTGTTAATCGGAACAGTTCTGTTGTTCACCTGTGTGGTACTTTTAGCAGGTTAATATGACACATTAATTCTGGTTGTAGTTACAGGCAGAAAAGGTACATGCTTTCTCTTTCACTGTTACTTTCTTTCAGAGATTATTACTTCTTTTCACATCCTCTGTGGTGCCTACCTGCTAACCCCATAATTAACAGCATCATTCATGAACATTTTTACTTAATAGCGCAGTCTTGATCAGATGAGTTCAGACACAAACTTCCTCACACACAGGACCCGCCCACATGAAGCCACATATCCACTCATGTGCGATAAATCATTGCCATCTGTATGGTTTGCTTCATTTTAGCCAATCCAATCATTACCATCTGCTGCAAAGCCCGCCCATCCCAACATGACAGAGTCGCAGAGAGCAGACGGAGACAACAAATCCAAAGGTAAAACGCTGACAAAGTACTGAAATGTTATGCTTTTACATGTGGAAAAATGTAGTTAATGTCACCCGATTGTTGTCGGTGTAAGAGGAGAAACAGGTTTTTCAGTTTTACTTCTGAAGTTGGTGTTAGCCTTGTTAGCATGATTTGTATCTGTCATCAGTTACAGCGCCACTGTAACATCATCTGCAAATACTGAAAACGGAGTTAAACTTTTCCATTACAAGTCGTTCAGAGAGAACTGTAGTGACTCGAAGTGTTCATATCCCTGAGAAATTTGTCAAAGACATTTAAGACATTTGTGCTCGTGTGTGCTTACGTGAAGAAAACTTCGCTTTGTACGTGTATGTCCATTACACTGTGTTTGCTTTCCGTCCTAAGACCCTATTATTTCTATTTCCTCAGCGAAAGAGTACTGTAAAGTCACGTTTGCTTTTGAAGCTACGAACGAGGATGAGCTGACCCTGAAAGAAGGTGACATCATCCACATCCTGAGCAAGGTACAGTTTCACTGCTTTGTGCATTAAAGTGTTACTACAGCGGATTTCGGAGCAGTACAAAAGCTGACAGGCGGAGTTTCGTCTGTGTTCACCTGTGAATCTCAACCAGAGAACAGAAAGAAATCACTGAGCCTTGTCAGCTGCACTAACCTGTTAGATTGGTTGTCTGATGTCATCCTTGCTCATAACCACAGAATTGCTATTTAAAGTTTGTCTAATAGCCCAGCCAATATGAGCCTTCCAAGTGCTCTTCTTTTCTTAAACATCAAAAATTTCAAAATTGTTGGTGAGAACTGTTGCACAATATCTAATTTTAACAACAGAACTTGTGAAATAAATGTGAAGTTTTCAACTGAGTGCATTTGTAACAAATCTGTCCATCCCACTACAAGACGGAGACAAAACAACTAAATGAAGTTCTGCTGCTTTTTATTTTGAACTGAAGACAACATACAATTCAAACGCAACGGTCTCTTCTCCACTCCCTACTGATGACCAAAAATCTCAGCTGTTTAAGTAATGATATAGACATAAGTGACAAGAGGGCACAGGGAACATGGCCTTGAAAAAGAATGTGCACTTTCACCTTCATAAGAGGAAATAAGCAGAAGATGCACGTGCTGACCACAGGAAGGATTTTTCTCAAACAAGGTTAAAATGTGATATAATGCTTTGACTGTGTCAGAGGAGTAGAAGCGAGATCAGTTCTGAGAGGATGTACCCCACTGTGCACGCTGCATGTCTTCATTTCCTTTTTTCAAAGCTGTTGATCCATTTATAAATTATGTACGTGATCACTGGGTGCAAGGGAAGGCTTTGTTTTATACCCCTGGTATTAAGATGTGATCTGTGTCTGACAAAAACGCATGTTAAAGCTGCAGTAGATAAGATGGAGAAGAGAGCAGACTTAACCTGAAAATTTGAACCAACGCAAGTTCTCATGCCCTGCCTCCAAGCCCCTCCTCCGTGCGGCGTCTGCCTTGACGTTAGCCTTAGCATCGGAAACAAGCTAACTCTGCCCAGCCACTGCATCACAGTCGCTAACATACCGTATGCGCTGCAGGGTGTTATTGTAACAATCACCATTTTAGCTTCATGGTTATTTGTTGTCTTAGCCGTATATGCTGTTGTTGGCAGTGGTGGTGTGGGCAGTTTCTCCTTTGTGGTGGCTGTTGCTCCGCCATAGCTTTCACAAGCCTCCCGATGCCTCTCACAGAGCTGTGTGACTGAGCGGCAGCTGGTAGCATGAGCGGAGGGGGCGGTTCACAATGTGTGTGAGTAGTGATTGACAGATGTCAGACGCTCCCTCAGACTCTCCTCTGGCTCTAATTGGTTGTTTTGTGTCGGGCGCAGTGGATTCTTGCAAATCGCAGTAGGGGCAGTTGGTGGAACCAATGCAGCCGTTTTTTTTTTTTCGCAGATTACTTGTTTCGTTTTTGCAAATATGACAATAAAATTACTACAAGTTACCTACTGCAGCTTTAATGCAAGGTGTAAATGTGTTGTGATGGAGGCGTAATGGGATGTGCCTGGCTCACACTGTCTGTACAATGTGCTGCATCTGCACACAACACAACACTGAAACAGATGTGTGTTTGTAGCTAACATAAGATAGAGGTTGAGAGAAGGCTGAAAGAGACACGCCACTAATCACTGATTATATGTCTATTCTGTGCCATGACGGCATTAAAAGATGCATTGTTCAACAGAACTGTGTGAAAAATGAAAGCAGTACAAGTGGGAAATGAATGATGTACTGTGTGTGACAGTGTTTGTTGCTTTGTCTGTGCAGCTGATCTGCTGTTAACAAGGCGTATCATTAATGTAGTCACAAGAATTTGTCATGGACAGCATTTCACAAAGTTTCTAAAGTTTCCTCTAACTCAACAACTCACAAAACTGATTTTTTAAGGGGGTCCGTGACTGATTTGCCCTCTTAAATTATTTACTGACTTTATTTTGCATCCTCTAAAATTACTCACTGTCTGCAGTTTAGCATCTTTTTGTCACACCTCTGTGTTTCTGTAAAGCCCCATTTAGTCGTCTCAGTTTAAGACTGATTTAATCCAGAGAATTGGCCCCGAGTCCTTCCTGTAGAGTCACAGTCATTCAGGAGGAAATTATCGTGAATGAACGAGCAGCCAGCCAGCCAGCAGAGCCACACACTGTGCTGGCTCAGCTCAGCTGAGGTGTTGAGGTATGATGATCTTGACTCCGCTGCCACCTAGTGGAGACTGTTGAGAAGTTCTTGGAATATGATCTCGTGCTTGTTTTCAGCCACTTTTTTAATTAAGACATTTGTTTTGTTGCTTTTCTTCTGAATGTGCTTCTTGCTACAAGATAAGCAAATAACAGACATATTAGACAGAAAGAGACAAAGCAAAGATTCCTAATTGAAGTGTAAATGTTATAACCATTCAGCCTTTTTTTTCTCTCTTCTCTAACAGGACACAGGGGAGCCCGGCTGGTGGCGAGGTGACATCGGGGGCAGAGAAGGTGTTTTCCCGGACAACTTTGTCGTCATGTATTCTGAAGCAGAGAAAGAGGTGATATCGGGAACTATTTTAGATGATTAATTGTCACTCATAAGCAAAAATGGCAAACATTTTCTTTAGTTTCAGCTTCTCAATGCTGCTGATTAGCTGGTTTTGGACTGTTGGTTGTACAAACTAATGATTCGTCAATAAGGCCATGACATGTTAAGTGCAGCCCTTAAATGAACAGTTGCCATCTTTTAAATGTTCTTCACATCTGTTGATGAGAGTGTGTCTCACAAATGTGTCACCTGGAAATGTTGTGTGGTTGCAGTGGGTGTTATGCTTACATTGCTCGGGTCCTGCGCTTGTATGGAAAGCCTGCAAACAAAGGGCACTTGAGTAGGAGCATTCCCTCATAATTAACTGTTTTTTAATTGAAATCTATTGCAGTTTTCCATAGAAGTCCTAAAAATGTTGTTGGGCTGTTGTTCCTCTGGTAAGAGGTCAAACAGCTGTATGCATTTTAATTTAGTTCATTTAGTTTTTCACTTTTTCAATGATGGTCTGAACATGCTTGAAACAAATGCAGACATCCTGTTTGATTTCTTCTGAATGCTTTTCCACATAGATAATTAGGCTTCTTCATAATCAGCCAGATGCCTTATGGGGGTTAAGAGCTTATTGCTGAGACTTCTCTTCCAGGCGTCTTTAATGATTGTGAAGCAGTCATGTTCGCAGTGTTTGAGCAGACTGTGAATGTGCCCTCCGGGCATCTGTTCTGTGTGAAGACGAACTGATTTCTAATCCCCACTGTTCTCCATGTTGTGATTTGTGGTTTTTCATTGATTTGAATCCATTATTATATTCCGTGTCCTTGTGTTCGTATTTCAGACTCCCACATCAAGGGGGTCAGTGAAATCATCCCCTAAGCAGGAATCAGAGGAGGTAAGCTCTCAGTGTCTGTGATCATTTTTGTCATTTCTGTCTTGGCAGAATGTGGCTATAAGCCGAAAGGCCTGATTTCCATTTCATCACTCTTTTATCCCCTTATTAGATTAGCCTGCTGCCTACATACACTTGAATATTGATTTTGTTCAAGGAATGTTTGGGGCCAGGGGTGGATGACCCAGAAACATCTCAAAACATTACTGACAGGCAAAATGCTTGTTATAAATGGCGACAGGTCAAGCATCTAATCAACTTCTTAACAAGAGACAAATTGGGGCGTCTGAAGAACTTAACCAGGAGAATAAGACTGAGACAAACCACCTTCTTATACCTCACATGTAAAGCCATTGTTTGTAGTTTTGGTTCAGGCACAGATATGCAAATACAGACACGCCCTCAAATCCCAGTATGTTCCGTTTGTCCTTCTCCCATTTCGTCTCTCTCTTACTTAAAAATGTCAATGGCAGACGTGAAATCAGTTTTCATATAAACTGTAGTGAAGTCCGTTTTTCACTCAGTGACACCTCCCTTACACAACATATTTCTCGAACGCTGATAAGAAACAGTTGAAGGTGTTTTCTCTCCCTAAGTGTGAATGTATAACAACAGAAGTAATTCCTGTGAGTATGACATAATATGTGTGTTAGGCGAGACCCGCCGGGGGTTATATAATATGATTGAATTGTAAATGACTTGCTTATTTAATGGACATCACCCCATCACAGCTGATAATTCAGCCCACAGGGTCTCTGACGGTGCTGACCGTGGAAAGAGATTACAGTGAACAGCCATTTCAGTCATTACAGTCACGGCTCTACTGTTAGTGATGCTCCTGACTCGCCGCAAGGTTGAATCTGGGTAATCCAGTGGGTCTGACATGTGTGATCACACTTCGACAGTACACATTACTGAGACTGCAGATGGAGAGCATAATGTCACATTCAGATGGTAATCAGCTGAAAGGGAAGGCTTCCATACATGTAGTCTGAGAAGGAGAGCTGCTGGTGAGAGTCAGGGGCAACGTTGTCGTAATAACTCACATTGTTCTGAGCAGTTAGGTGTGTCTGCTGATAGAAGTTATTATCGAAGTGATTTTAAGAATGATCTGAGAATGGCTTTTCACCAATTTAAGCCATAAAAAGAACTTCAATGTGAAAGTAGCGCCCACCGCCGCCTGTCGGCTGCAGATAACAGCTCCAGTGGCGTTCAATCTACCATGTCTCTCCTCCCACTTTCCACTGCAGATAAAAGCCTTTTTCATTTTAGCTTTAGGTCCTGGTCAGAGGACTACAGCTATTCCCATGAGTAATCCCTGTTTGATGCTCTTGGTAAATGGAATAACGGTATCTGCTGTTAAGGCCGCACACAGCCCTAAAAGCCTTTCACAAGTGTTTTTGTTTCAGTTTGGCTTCACTTACCCCAGTCATGCATATCGCCCTCATCCTCCAAGCAAGCAAACTTAAAGCGCTAACATACTTTGTAACTACAGGCAAGTTCATTTGTATAACACCTTTCAACAGAAAAACAATTTAAAGTGCTTTACATAGAACAACAGAGGCATTAAGACAATATAGAAAAAAAAGTCCAGACGATATAAAAACACACAGAAATAGATTTAGAAGAATAAAGTAGAGCATTTGGGAGATTTGAACCAGTTTAACAGCATTTTCAGTCTGCCTGCTTCACGTGCTGTGGTTGACCACGCTGAAGCACTGAGATCTGATACTAGCAAGAGCAAAATTTGACAACTGTCTGTGCTTAAGTGAATGTCATTCAGTACTTCAACTTTTAACACTTTTTCAATGATTTCACTTCAGTGAAAAAGGGTAACAGAGACAGAACCCTGTCTCACGGTACTGACATAGGTGTATATAATGAGACAGTCTCAAAATGCAGTTTACTTGAGACATTGGAATTGGGCATCACAACTTATCAGGATCTCCATGTAATTATTGACATGTTGCCCATAGACAATATATAATTACTAAACTGGTTTTCCCTCACAACTCTTCAGCTATAAAAGGTTTGAGGCTGAAATCTTTCTGTTATTAATTTGAGGTTTAGACCTAACTTAATTTGTTCCTCCTACCTTCAGGGTTGGGGTTTCTGTGGCTGAGACCATAAATGTCAGAGTATGTTAGTTAATTATCATCTACTTTCATGTCACTCTGACCTATTTTTCTGTCTTATTGCCCCCTTTCTCTTCCTGTCAGAAGCCGAAGAAGCCACCTCCACCATCAAAAAGTGCCGGTAAGGAACACTTTGCATCCTCCGCCTCATTAAGTGCTATCAGCTCAGTGATAGGTGTAGGAGGCGGTGGTGTTATTGGTAAAGCTCACTTTATTGATATTGAATACATTTCCCTTATACAGCTTCCACATACACATTGACAGGGTCTGTAACTGTAGTGTTTAATGACTTGTTGGTTTCAGCCCCAGAAACCAACTCTCATTTAAAATACATCTGTTTCCCCTCAATCATCGGAGGTTGTTTGTCACATGTAGTCATGTAATGTACCACAGGTATTGTGTCTTCGCCTTAGTCTTGCAGCGCCTGGTGTATCCTGTAAGCAGAGGAGATTACCACCTAAATTTAGCTCTTTTTCATTCACTCAACATGTGCTTCGTCCTTGAGTTTGTGATTTCCTGCAGAGGAGGTGTAGAGAAATCAGATTACGGCTGAAAACCGTCAGTAATAACATACTTATGAGCATCCAAACACACTGAGGTCAGCCCATGGTTATAAGGTGAATTTACAGGGATCTACTGCACATGCAGAGGTTTCCTTTGCTTTTCGTCAAAGTCACCATGTCAACAATCAGTTCACACACAGGAGCCAAGCCTGAAACGTAGAGCTGTTGAGCGTTAACTGTGAAAGCAGCAGTGCTTCATATCAGCGCTAAGATCTCCAGTTTGCAAAATGCACACTTGCATCATTGTTTTCCTGTCTGCACAGGAAGTAACAGTGAGTTTGCATTCGTGTCCCTCCACAGTTTGATGTGTGTGTCTGTTTCTGAGATATCAGTGAATATGTGTCAGCACACCACAAATGAGTGTGTGCCAGATGGAGTGTGTGGAACTGTGTGTCTCTTAGTACCTGGTAGAGGGTGCTGTGTGTGCATGCACATGCCTGTGTGTGTGTGTGTGTGTGTCTCAGCGAGCGGTGGATTTCTGTGTGTGGTTGTACTTGTGAAAGTGTGTGTGTTCCTTGTCACTGTGTTGTGAGTCTTGAATCAGGCAGGTCAGACAGACGAGGTGACTTTTCTGTGGACCATGTTTCGTTTTTCAGCCCTCAAGCCGGACATTCCCAGTGCCGACAAGAAGCCTCATCACATCAGGGCGGAGGACAGAGGTACATCTCAGAAGCCATCTTTTTTCCAAATTTCTTTCCAAATTTCAAACAGTCCGTTTCTACTGTCTGAGACACTATTAACTCCATTAATGACCCAAAGAGCCTGGACAGACAGACCATTTTCAAGGGCTGTTTCTTTTTTATTCATCTGTGCCTTCCTCCCCGGTGGTAGCAGACGTACTCACATCCTGAAAGTAAAAGTACCAATAAGTTCATACAAAAACGCGCCCAGTAATGGTCCTAAGTAAAAGTACAGATGTATTATCAATAAAATGGACTAATAACACCAAAAGTAAATGTAGACATTCTGTGACGGATAGATTATTCCATATTTTACTGTTGGAGTTTTTTTTCTTTTTTCAAAAGCCAGAAAATTGAAAATCATTGATTCAATCTTTTTAAAAGATTATTATATGTTTTTATGGAAAAATCTGAATTTGTAAAGCAGCGAGTAACTCTAGGAAGTTGCTTTCAACACTCTCTCTCTCTCTCTGCGAATCCATCCCTCCTGCTTTCGCTCTCCGAGCTTCATCCTTCATCTTCTCTAACTCATGCTGCTCTCCCTCCGGGTATACTTGGTGTGAGTAGCAGTGCCGGCAGACACATGAAGACCGCTTGGTCACGCTGTTGCATTTGCACTCTTCGACTTTGCTCTGAACTGCATTCGTACGTGTGTGACTCTTTGAGAACGGGGTCACTGTGCAGTCTGTTGTGTAATGTTACACAATTACAGATTTGTGAGTGTAAAGTGCAGAAAACACACAATAAGATTGCTTTTTTTTAAGTAAGCTCACAAGCAACGTAATATCTCCACAAGAGCTTAACTTGAGGCTGAAATTTTCACCTCTGTGACCAGTAAAATTCTGAGGGATGGAAATTTTGAGGTACAAGGTTGTGTCCGCCAAATCTGTGCCTGCAGTTCTTTGCCGCTCTTTCTTTCTCTTTTGCTTTCTGTCTTTTTCTGTTCTTCGATTGCAATGCAAGCTACATATATTTTAAATTAGATTTGTTGTTGAATCAACTGAAACATTAAATGAAAGTGATAATAGGTTAAAGTGACGCATATTGTATTATCAACATATCCAGTACGAACTGTTTGTGGCACGGTGGCACAAGTGGTAACACTGTCGCCTCACAGCTAGAAGGTCCCCGGTTCGAATCCCGCTGTGGGCGCTGGTGGCGTGTCCTCCACCATGCCTTCAGTGCCTGCTGCTCGAGGAAAAAAGGGCCTTTCTGTGTGGAGTTTGCATGTTCTCCCCGTGCTCACCTGGGGTATCCTCCATAAAAAATACCCCCACTAAAAACATGCAAGAAGATCACCACCTGACCAATGGTGACAACAAAGGAACCGGTCCTCGGGCGCTGGTCGACTAGCAGCCCACCGCTCCTGGTCTGCCGTGGAGGAAGGTTTGACCATGGATGGGTCAAAAGCGGAGAAAGAATTTCACAAAATGCATGGCGTGTGCAGTTTCCCTCCTCAACTCTGCATGTTGTGTGTTAAAAATTGTGACGAAATAAAGGAATCTTAATCTTAACTGAAACATTAAATGAAAGTGATAATAGGTTAAAGTGACGCATATTGTATTATCAACATATCCAGTACAGCATATGAAGTCAGTAAAGGTACCACCAACCCACGATAACACATCAGACTAAATCACATCCAGCTTTAAATTTGAGTCAAAGTAATCTGTTATTAATAGATGGAAATAGAAAGTGAAATCAAGAGACCCGTTTACAGAGCTTACGTCTGTGGTGGCTGGTCTGTGATTGCAGGAAGTATTGATACCTGAGGTCAGTTTATTCTCGTCATGAAATCACATCACATGTTGAAGTGAGCTGTCTAGTCATTGTTGGTGAGCAGACAGACGTGCTGCCAGTGCAGTTTCTATCTTAGTAAGCCACACACAGGAAATGAGCTGTGTGTGTGTGTGTGTGTGTGTGTGTGTGTGTGTGTGTGTGTGTGTGTGTGTGTGTGTGTGTGTGTGTGTGTGTGTGTGTGTGTGTGTGTGTGTGTGTG
>JBBMOE010000072.1:301149-386362 GCA_037975065.1 Chaetodon trifasciatus
ATATATATAGTTTATTAAGTATAAAATATAAATAATAAGTAAGTGAATTAGTTTAAAAGTGCTTAAAAAAGGGGGTAAGTACTAAAATAAGTGCTATAAATGATTTAAAATATTGTTTTAAAATACAATCATAACTTTTCTTAACTTTTTACTTATTATTTTAAAGATAGGAATTACATAAAAAATAAAACGTAAAATTATTATAGGAATTTAGAATAAATAGGCGGATTTGGTTATAGTTCGATCCAGGAAATGAATGGAAATCTAAGTAATGGCAACCTAACATGCGTGTGGAATCTTAAGTGAATACAGGTAACTCTAAAAGATGAGTGAGTTAAAGCACAGGCACAACATGACACGTCCTGCTGATCTCACACTCGCTGGACTCCAGTTCAGTTATTCTGTCTTGTTACTGACTAAATCNATATATATAGTTTATTAAGTATAAAATATAAATAATAAGTAAGTGAATTAGTTTAAAAGTGCTTAAAAAAGGGGGTAAGTACTAAAATAAGTGCTATAAATGATTTAAAATATTGTTTTAAAATACAATCATAACTTTTCTTAACTTTTTACTTATTATTTTAAAGATAGGAATTACATTAAAAATAAAACGTAAAATTATTATAGGAATTTAGAATAAATAGGCGGATTTGGTTATAGTTCAATCCAGGAAATGAATGGAAATCTAAGTAATGTAAACCTAACATGCGTGTGGAATCTTAAGTGAATACAGGTAACTCTAAAAGATGAGTGAGTTAAAGCACAGGCACAACATGACACGTCCTGCTGATCTCACACTCGCTGGACTCCAGTTCAGTTATTCTGTCTTGTTACTGACTAAATCTACGTCGTTCTATAACGCCTCCATTCAGATTCAATCTGCAGAGCAGATTTCGCAACCTTGAATTGCATGTTTTATCTGCTGTTCCTTAAACGATCCTAACGTTGCTTGGCTGAATAGTTCATGTCAGTCAACGCAGCTCAGTTCAGAAGAAGCTGTTCCCACACGTCAAACGAGTGCATGCTTCCAGTCCTCCCTTTCAGATGCAAATCAGCTGGAGCATTTAGAGCATAGACTTCACATGTATATCTGATATGACAGTTATGAACTGTGACATACATCAAGATCCATTTAACTAACTTTAACTAAATATTTGAAAATATATGTACAGGACTTGTTGACAGCTTCATTTAATTAGCTTCTTGAGGTCAAAGCATTTACAAGTGAAGAATGAAAGCTGCCTGGTTTTCAGTGAAGCAGATCTCAAAATAGAAAATATTGACTGTCATGTGCTGTTATTCCCACCTGAATCTCTCCAGTCATTAGTCAAAGACAACATTTAAATTTGTTTAAAGGCACCGTAGCAGGCAGATCTCACTCCTAGTGAGCCACAAGCCTGGAGAAGCTCTAAATAATTCCCTATGCAGAAATATTACAGATAGAATGGAAGGTCATCTGTTGGCCATTTTAGCTCTGCACAAAAACAAAAAAACATATAGTTTTTGCATGATTTAGACTGAAAATAACCTCAGTTAATGTGTGTAATTGAGAAAGGTGAAATTTAGTTTCTTGCTGACATGGTTCTTGTTGATGCATGTACTGTCTCTCCTCTCTCTTTCTTTTTTCTCGCATCATTTACATTTCATCATGCTCTCCTCCCTGCTCTTGCTTCTCTGTTTCAGTTGACAGGCCGCCAGATCACAAACCATCCAAGCCTGCGGCGCCGGTGGTCCCACCCAAGAAGCCGATCCCCCCTCCTGGAAAAGGCAGGCCGGGCAGCCTCCCACCGAAGAGGCCCGACAAGCCTCTCGCTCCCTCGCCAAACCTCAAGTGAGTCTATTATTTCCGTCACCTGTTTGTCCATGCAGCCTGTTGTTTCTTGTATAGAATATTTCTTCCTTTTCTTTTCTTTCCCTTTCATCTGCAGACACAATGGAGAGGTGCCTTCCACGCGACCAAAATCCGACTTCGAGCCATTATTGCCCACCAAACCCAAAACTCTGTCTGGGGAGTGGGGGGAGAAGTCTTCGGAAATGGGTATGTGCACTGTGGCCTACGGGCTGTGTCAAATCATAATCAGGATCCTGAATTATGGGGTGAATAGTTTTACTCATTTTGTTGATTTAGTCTTTTAACTCCAGAAGATATTCAGGAATACATGAAGCGCTTCTCTCTCATTTGATCACTGTAGTGGTTTTCAATCTGTGTCTTTTAGCCACAAGCGGTCCATGAATGATTTTTCCAGACGATGTTTGCTTTGACAACAAGGGCTGAGTGTGTGACAGCTCCCAGACTTTTCTATGTTTGAAATTACTAGGTGCTTCACCTATTTTCCTCCAGACCTTCAGACTGTTTGCTCCTGTCACACAACTCAGAACAACCTCAAATATCCATTCATATGTGCGAGTTCAGTGTGTCCTCGCTTCAGTTTATGGCTGAAACACTTGGACTTTTGGCTTTGTTCGCATGCTGCATTTAAATACTTAAAAAAGCTGAAATATAAAGTATAACTGGTCTCAGGTTCTTTGGAAATTGGTGGGAAAATTTGATTTCACTTAAGAACTGTGGTTCTTAACTTTACGACTCCATTTGCCAATCAATCATAAATAAACAGGACTGATGGAAAGTATCTCAAGTTTATCAACCCTTGAGTCCTCGTGTAGCATTGAAATGAGATTGCTCAGCAGCAGAATACTTTAATAATAAGTATGAGAGGGGAATACTCCTCATTAACTTTCCCTACCAAGAGTTCCCTCAGGTCAAGCCTGAGAACATTGTCAATCAACAGTCTGCTGCTGTCAGGTCTGCATGTTTTAGCTGTTAATGTGTAAAAATGGTGAAAGATGTAGGAACAACATAAGGAGCCTTAATTGACATCACCTCCACTAACGAAAACAGCTCTGTGGAAGTCTGAGGAATCAAAAGAGAGAACAGGTGGTGAGGAAGCCGTCAAAAGGAAGAGGCATCGTTGAAAATATGAATAGATTAAAGGTTGACGTTGTGAGAGAAGACGAGTTTAGTGACGAATGGAGTCGACCTCAAGGTATATCACTAGAGGCTTCTCTGCTTGTGCTCCGTAAAGGTGATAAAGAACTGCTAAAACTCTACACTTCTCACCAGGAGTCAGTCTGACACACGTTGCCGTGGAACATGAAAATTCAATTCAATTCACTGACAAGCCTTTCTAACGGCAGCAGTTTGCCACCGTGTAGCTGCAAAGTGCTGTCACGCAACGGTCGCAAAAGTTTTTCAGCATTGCATAATGAAACTGGGAATGACTCATTCTTTCCTCTGCATGTGTTTGCTGTGCTCACAGGTACACACACATAAACTAAAGGTATGACATGAGCCATGATGATCAAAATGATATGACCTCCTCATGTTATTCAGCCTTCAGTAGTGCTAAGTTTGTATTTGTTCATGCTCTGAGTATAATTAAAACTGAGTGTTATGGCACCTATTTTTTGAAGGCGTCTCCTTGGTCTACTGTGTGGGGGATTGTATCTCACTGCCTTGAAAGAGTTTAAATCAAATGCGCAATATAGCCTTATGCAACAGAAAGAGAAGGAGGTCAAGGGAGCTCCACAAAGGTGCTACAGGAGCAAAAAGAAATCTCGAGTGTGTGCGGCACCCACAGATCTCTGCCTTGTGTAAACCCTCTCTCCGCTGATGGTGATGGTGCTAGCTTTAGCCTGTTGTAATGCATCTGAGGGCGGAAATTCTGCCTTTGGAGGTCCACGCTTCCAATTTCAGAACATGCACTTTAGTGAGCATTAATATGGCTGTAGAGAAACCAGACAGTCTTTGCATTTAGACTGCTGCTTATAATTAAATTGAAATGAAATGAAAATGTCACTCTAAAATAAGTCAAGCATTACAAAACAGTCTATTTTCTGCTGCTCTGTTTGCTGATATCATTAACTGGCAGGAAACAGAGCTGTGCCTAAGCTGTTGAACAGCTACTCATTTCAATCAATTTGAATGCAGTCTGACTTAATTTGATGACTGAAATATTCCCCTTAAAAAACGATTTCCTCTGTTGTTTTCCCTCCTTTTGTCTTCCTCTGCCTCCTCATCTGTCCTCGACAGATCTGATGAGTTTTGATGAGTTGTCGTCTACCTCGGAGAAGCTCTCGCACCCCACGGTTAACAGACCAAAGATGCCTGGCAGGAGGCTGCCTGCCCAATTTGGTGGAGGACACTCGGTGAGCACACACAAGCACTCACACACAGGTTATGACTATGCCAATGCAGATCATTGAAAACCGTGTGGCCTCTCAGCCAAAGTAAGATTTAAACTGACTCTTTGAGTTCGAGTTATCTGTAGCTTCAATTCAGCTCTCGACATAATGAGAGTCAATTAGGGATTTGAAAGGATTCGGATCCAATAATATGCTGTCATCTCCCAAACCCACTCCAGCTTATCTGTTCTATCATCAAATACTCTCAAGGAATAGCTACTCAGAAACCACAAGTGATTTTGAATGATACAAAATGTCACATTTTTTTTTACATAACCCTTTTTTTATCATTGAAATACGATGGCAAATACAAATACATCAACGGAAAATGTGCTGCAAATGAAAAAATCTGCTGCAGAATGCCAAAACAAACACTCCAAATACACAAATGATAGACTCTGATGATCTACTCCAAGGAGCAGTAAGTGGAAGAGAACAGAAGGATTAAGACTTATTGTAAAAAGATCACTTATCTTTTTGTGTCATGTCGCCTCTTTACTCTGCTTTTCTTCCTTTGCCCTTGTCAGCCTCCATATTTAAACATAGAAAATATAACATTTCCTCGTTAAAATATGTTAAAAAGTTTACAGTTTGTAGAGTTTTGTACTTAAATGTCTTTCTTACTTTTTTGAGAGAACTTAGTGGCAGAAGTGACATACTGGTCGTTAAATGGAAGAGACCACGAGAGCCGCTTTTCAAATGTTAAAAAGTAAACATGGCAGTTAATAACAGTCAAAAATTGCCTTTTCAATCAGGAGCTGTCGAATGAAAGAATAGGTTGTCAAGACATTTCTGCTCATACAACTGATGCCTGCTTGTAGGATTTGATAATTATCGAATATTAACTGCTATAAAGACATTTCATTAGCTGCTGAAAAGCATTGCTTCAACATGATTTCCTTCAGCCTGTTTGTACTGCACCTCCTTTTTTTCCTAATCACTTCAAGGTTTTGTGAGGATGCAGCAGCTTTTCCCATGTTGTTTTCTGTCACCAGCAGTCATTTTTATTGACACAATTTGCACTTTGACAGCCACTTTCTGAGCATGTGAGTTGTTGTGAAACGCCCACTTAATGGCAGCCCTCCTCACACTGGCTTCTCACCGCCTGCCTCCCTCCAACCTCTCAGAGCTGTGACTTGTGTCGACTGCACTCCTGCATATAGTTGTGTGAGATTAACTGTCAGACGCCATTATGGATAGGTGCCTCCTTGAATATTGTATCACTGACCAGTCAGGAAGCTGTAAACTGAAAATCAAATAAAAATTTGAATGTAAATCAGACTATAAATGAAACTTTTCCCTTGCAGCCCAACAAGGAAGTGAGCGCGGAGAAATCCCTCAAGATTGATGAAGAGGACGCAGCCAAACCAAAGCTAACAGAAACCAGAAAGGTAACTCAAAGCAGTCACCAGTTTCATGATAGTTGCAGATTGCAAACACCACATGTGGCATTTATTTGTGTGTGTGTGCGGTAAGGTAAGCAAGGAGAGAGGAGATGGAGGAAGGACTACCACCCACTGTTCAGTCTTCCTGTTGAGCTTTTCATTAATTGCCTTAGATGCTATGTAGTCTGGATTGGTCATGGTCAAGCAAGACTAATTAGACCTGGCTCTTCAGCTGGGGGTACAAAGCATCAAGCCACCCTGCTGTCACATACGTACACTCAGACAGAGGGAGCAGTCAGAATAAAGCCTGTCCTGGAGCACTCATAATCCAGAGGTTGTGGCGTCCAGAGATGAAATCACAGGACATGGACTCTGCATGTTCGTCTCCTCACCCTCATCTTATTTCAAAATGAGATTCTGAGCCTCCAGTCGAGTTGAAGGATGAGAGGAGTTTGCGAGCCCTCTGGGGCAGCAGAGGTGAATTCCTTGTTGAAACTGAATAACTGAAGCCAATGAGAGGGAATGGAAAAGGTGCATTGTAACAGTAGGACACGCCGTGTTCTCACATGAAGTCCAGATCATTTCCAGACCTGAGTCTCTTTCCACGCGTGTAGCACACACCAGGAGACTGTCCATGTCAGGCACGTTCTCTCTACTGGAAACGAGGAGGACTCATTCGTAATGAATGCTTCATGTATCTGAGTGTACCTGCAATATCAACAAAAGAGTGGAAAGCAATATAGAGGCAAGCAGAGAAGAGTACGAAGCAGCTACACTCACTCTCTGCCAGGGTAAAGTCTGGGTAATGTCCGGTCCAGCTGATTTGTACATTTGCATTCACAGCTCATCCGAGTAATGTCAGGAAAAGCTGAGGGTAGCAGTAAATGTGAGAATACACCTAAAGAAGGGTGAACAAACAGACTGACTGAAAACATATAGAACTGGGGTCCTTGATTGATCATTATAGATATTAAAGGTAAACAATCACCAGGACAGTGTGGCACATCAACCGTGTTTACATGCTCATGTGCCCAAGATACTAACAGTACAGGAGACACACTTAAACAGATTGCTTCCGAGTGCTGCTAGCAGTCCAAAAGGTTCACAACATATAGACAGCAGGGGATTTGTGCAATTAAAGCGCTGCCTATGGAGACACAGGGGGTGCGCAGTGATGTGGAGTCAGTATAGATTGCAGTTTTGAATAGAAGCATTTCTGTTCATGTATGCTCATTTGACAGTTCAGTGATGCAAAAAATGGCTGCACTGGTTGACAGAGATGGAAAAACAGTGACATGATCAGATGAGTCATCGTTCAGCATCACGTACTGTATTCTTGACATCTGTCCCCTTCGAAGAAAGGGTCACGGCAAATCAATGATGGTTTTTCTGAGTGATCACCTTTATCCTATGATGAAATATTTCTATCCCTGTGCTGCATAAAGGATTAATCAACAGTTGAGCTATACACGCCATGGCTGAATATCTTTTCAACGATTGCTGGTCATCCCTCCAGTAGTGGTCCACACACTCCTATGTCAATGTCTAATCTATGTCTGTCCTCTTGTTATGTTCACAGCCTTCCACAAACACCTTATCCCACTCACCGTCACTCCACAAGCCCGCCGCGGTCAGCGCCGACGCCAAGCCGAGCCCCGCGCCAGCCCCGAGCTCAGACGGCGCGTTGCTGGGTGGCAAGGCCCCGCTGGAGCCTGAAGAGTCCAGCTCCCAGCTGGACGAGCTGAGGAGCCAGATGAAGGAGCTGCTGATGTCCGTGGAGCTGCTCAAGGCCCAGCAAATGTAATGAAACTCAGTGTGGATGAAAATAGGTTGGGAGGTAGATGTGGGAAAACCGAATGTGTCACGCAAGCATCCGACCTTGTGGAAATGTGCTCTTGCATGTGTCTCTTTGAAAGAACACGGACTGTACACTCATTTAGAGAGTGACAGGACAGGCTTGAGTGACAGAATGGGATCTGACAGAAGTCACAAGCTGGTTTTGAGCCTATTTTCTGTTTGCATTACACAATACTCCAGTCACTCTGAATTAATAATCCTTTTAAATTCTGTCAGGCATTTCCATGGCCTACAGCAATTTTCCAGCCAAGATTTGCCCATATCCCACATCATAGGGAAGTTGGGTCTTCATACTATTATATTCCATAATATTATACTCTATATAGGTCAGGCTGTCACATTATATATTGTGATTCTGGCTGTTTTAAGGAATGAAATGAGCTGTTTGGCTCAGTAGGAACATGTATGTAATGTGGGTCACTGAACATTAACCATAAATTCAGTGAAGTGATTTAGATGCAGAGCTTCATGTACATACTTAGAATTACACTGACGTTTGGTTTTGTTTGTGGAACTTCAGCATGTCAGCACTTAAGTTTTATGTTAAAAAGAAAAAAAAAAAGCACACACGGCAGTTAGATCACGAGTTAGAACCTTTTGCACATGCTGCAGGGGTATACACGTGCTTATATGTGTGTGTGTGTGTGTGTGTGTGTGTGTGTGTGTGTGTGTGTTTATCTCCAGGAAAGAGATAGCAGAGCTACGAGGAGAGCTGGATGAGGAGAAGCTAAAGCGTGTGGCCCTGCAGGTAACATTGATCCCCACAACAACACATGCTGGGCTGTCTATAGTCATTACTCTCATTAGTTTAGCCAAATATTGATGCTGTCTGTTCACACATGAAGACAGTAACAGGCAAAATGGCCGGAGTGCACACAATGAAGGTACAGACAGGAACACGGTGAAGTGCAGACCTGATAAGAATGGTCGACAGGGGTGGGAGAGTTCCCGTGCCGTATTTCAGGAAGTGATCACTCGTGGAAAGTGTAAAAAGAAAAACTTGTTCGGAGATGGATGACAGAGTATGTGCTGTAATAGGGGATGTCAGGCACTTCAGCAGACGAGTAAGTGCCGTGTTTCCGTACACGGCACTTACATAAACCTCCTCCTCAATGTGTAAGGTATATATATGCACCACATTGACATGACCAGCGTTATCTCCCTCTGATCCTACTCTGTGATTTCCCTTTGTTCAGATGATGGAAGTGTAACTGTCAGTCATGTTCAGTATGTTCTTTTATTCAGAAGAGCCATCTGATGGACTGTCTGTCTCTCTCTCTCTCTCTCTCACACACACACACACACACACACACACACACACACACACACACACACACCATTATTGACAGTAACTCTTCCTCTCCGTTTCCCGTCCATCTCTCTCATTCCTCCTCATAAACCAACAGAGTGTTTTAAACTCAGCATTCTTTGCATCCATGTCTAATACCTAGCAGCTAGCCACCTATTGATCAGTGGAGTAGTGTGAAACCATTGGAAGGAACATGTACTGCCTCGACTCACGTGTGCACGTGTACATGTGCATGATGCACGAGATGAAGGAAACAGGGACTTGCACAGAAAAACAGCTCCATCGCACTGGTGGAGGTCCTTAAGGGCCACTCCAACCGTTTTACACATGAGGTTCAGTTATGAGCACCACTCAGCCCATCACAAGAGGGGCTCTGAAGGAGTGTAAAGAAGAGAGAGAGAGCCTTTGTTGCAAACCTGAACTGTGGGGTTTGAGAGAGATGGACATTGAGGAGGCAGAGGGGGTTTATTGATGGAGTGTGACAGTTGTAGGATCCAGTATTAAAGTAATCTACAAGTACCTCAAATTAGCTTGTGTAATAGTATTAATAAGTTTTCTTGACTGAGCTGATCCTCCAGCCAGTATTTTTTTTTCCCGAAGCTATCTTAGCTTGTTAGCACAGCACCAGGTCAGCTTCTTCACCTTAGCGGTGCCTCGAGCGTCTCCCTCGCTGCCGTGACCCGGCACCAGCAGCCTGACTGTTAGATTTGTCTGGTGAAGCAGTGGTGGACGCGGCCCAGCCCTTCTCAACTCTCAGAGAGAGAGAGAGTTGCTGCAGAGAAGCCCAGGCTTACAGTCCACACGTGCACACATGGGAGAACATAACTGTAGGTTTATTTAAACCCCCCCACGGTTAACATCTACTGCCACAGATAAAGCAGAAAGAGATGAAAACTAGGGAAGGAGACTCATTCAGAGTTCTCATTCAGATATTTCCATAGAAGTCGTATTTGTGTTAGTGGTAGTAAGAATAATTAGAGTTACATTTGACTTTGCCTTGGGACTTGGCTTCTCTCCCATTTCCTGGCTTTATGCTAAGCAAAGATAACTGTCTCCCGGCCCCAGTTTACCATGCAGATGTGAGAGTGGTAGCAATTTTAGTATTACCAAAATAAATGTGTGTTTTCACCCACTATTAGTCGTTGGTTCATGGAGATAAACAGCTGATGGCAGCACTTCTCCATTGAACCCTCCTTTAAATCACTGCAGAAGAAGTTTAAATAAAAGGAAAACCAGCCAAAACCTCAAATGGTGGAAAAAATGGAGGAAACTTGGTGAAACTAAATATGATAATTATGTTAGTACAGCTCATACAAATCTTCCCTTTTTGTCTGCTGCTGTCTTTCATCTCTCCAGTGAAGTCATGTTGTTCGAACATTATTGATTTACTCTGCAAGTCTGTTTCTGTCGCTCTTTGTAGCAACGTTTCTATCCATAAGGCAAATTTTAGAAAACTGTGCACTTTTTCACACACCGTGTAGTCGTCCTGACTGCTGACGTGTGTTGTGACAATGTGCAGTTTTGACATCTGATTAATCCTTTGACCCAAGAACCCCATGGCTGGTGGAAATAAATGGCAGGCAGAATAAGCTTAGCTGGTCCATCAGTCATGTATGTCATGTAAAAGGTCATGATGATGTGAGAACTTGTCGACAGAGACGTTTGCTTTTTAGCTCAGGTTCTCCTCCAGCACGCCAATTCATTGTCATTCCAGCTCTTCTAAGCCCCGCCACAGCAGGACGCCTGCAGCACTGGGCTTCACAGCGGGGGTGACGTTGGCTGGATCGTGCGCTCAGACTGTTCTGGCAGATACAACACTACCAGCCTCGGTCTACTTTTTCATCGTTACAGTCTGCATTCTGTGTGCATTGTGTCCTCGCAGGTGGAGATAGAAAAACTAAAGCGGACCATCCACTCGACGTGAAGCCTGCGCTTCCATCAACAGCAAGCCTCAAGGTCACCCGCTGGGCTGTCGACCAACCAGAGAGCAGGGGGCGCTGATGGACAGATGGAATGGACAGAGAGAAGGTGGGGAATCAGGCGCACCACCTCGAGCACAATCGACAAAAATAAACTCTCCCCATCTTTGTAAGATTTACATTTTGCACATATATTTTTTTTTTCAAGCTAGATGTAATTAAGTTACAGATGTATATGTTTCTCTGTATTACTTTTTCTTTTTTTATTTTGCCAACACAAAAAAAACTGAGGCCTTACTTCAAACTACTGCGCTGGACAGCCCTGCCGCTCACGCTCTCTCCCTTCACTCTGGCGTTCCTTGAACTCCTCAGGGAGGAGGTTCGCTCTCAGTACTACTGACTTTGTACAAAGCAGGCGGCACTCGTTTTCCTCTCCTGATTTTCTGTCTCATATTTTTTTTAGGATGCGCAAATAGTTAATTTTAAAAATACGAAGATGTTGGATTGAGCAAATTGTTTTGCTTTTCCTGCACAGCGCCTGTCAGCAGCACTCCACTCCACACAGCTGTTACGCTTCAGACAGAGCTCTGCTTTCGTTTTTCTTTGTCTTTTATATGATTTCTAGCATTCCTATCCAGGGTAACACTACTGTGCCTGTTAAAAACGAAATTATATTATTAAGTGTTTCTAATGGGAGCTTACAGTGGCATGAAGAAGTTTGGGGGCTCCTGATCAAAAGTTCTGTTCCTGTGAAAAGCGAAGAGATTTGAAAAAGGCATAAAGTTCGAGATGAGACATTTCTTAAACAACGAGCGAGATTGCTTTTTTATTTCTGTTTTTTTTTACAGTTTCCAATTAATAAAAAAGGAAGAAGGGCCTGAAGAAGGCTTTTCACAGCCAGCTTTCAGTTTCAGTTCGCCCATTTTTCCTCTCAAAAGGCATCTACTCCTCTGAGAGTCTTGCTTTTCTGAGGTCTATTCACAGACTTTCATCGATGTTTAGGATCAGGGACTGTGTGCGCTTCTTAAGGTAGTCAATTGGGGATGCTGACGTGTATGTATGTAGGATCATTATTCTCTTCTAGATCCTCCATCCTCCTCTCATCTTCAGCATCGACAGTCTAATTCTTACAGAATTCAATTCAGTCTGCTCTATCAGAGGACTGTTCCTCATGGCTGCAACACAAGGCATGAATGATCCACCCCCATGCTTGACAGCTCTACAGATTAAAAGAGATGTTGCTGAAAAGAATGCTTGATATTTAACATTATGCCTTTTGCACAACAGTTCATCTTCTACTCACGTAACGGAAATCTTGGACAGCGGTGCCCAAACATGTTCATGTCACTCTTCCTGAATGGTATCTGGAGATTTTGCAGCATGATAATGTATATCTATATTTTTTAAGTCTACTGACATGCCTAGTCAAATACTATATAGAGGGCCTCTTCTATGCTGGTCTCTTCTATTTTTGTCAAACTGTCTCACCCGCTGGGAATGTTCTAACAGGTTTAGCCAGAGTTATAATCTGCAGCAAATGCAGACAGAATCCATATGCAAAAAAACTACAGACAAGAGAAAGGAAGGAGAACCTGCAGTCTTTCTTTAACAAGGTTGCTGACCAACACGTCCGCAACCTCTGTATGATCATCTCTGTAACCCGCTTTTCCCTTCTCGCTTTCAATCTGGCCACCATCTCTCTAATCCCTGACACGACCCATTCCCCGTGTTCTCCTCTCTTTCATCCCTCTTTGATTCAAAGTGAATCGTATGATCTGAGAGAAGCCTCATCTTTCTGCTCTGTAATGTGTTATGCATGAGCCTGCACAGCACTCATCACTTCTGTCCTTATTGTACGTGTCTGTCTTGTCATCTACTTATCTTCCCACATTCCAAGTGCATAAATTAACTGGAAGCACGGAGTAGAGAGTCGCAATAATAATGAAATTAACTCACATTCTCTTAATTCTGACTCTGCTTCAGGAGCAGAGTGAACACCCCCACTGTGTAGAGTTTTAATGTCAGAATATAATCCTTCAAATTACGTAGAATTAGAAAAATGGGACAATCCCGATCAGGTGATCCACCGCTGAAGTCACTCTTATCTGTCCAATACCAAATAGCATCGCAACTAATGACATTCCCATCAGCCCCAGCTGTACTTGTTGGTAATTAGCATTTATCAGCATGTTACTATTATTGCCTGACTGATACTGGATTTTCAAGACTGATATTAATGTTAGAGTTTAATATCCTGACCAGTGGAATTGTGTTCATGCAAACACATGGCAAAAACATTTTGGATGAGCCCGACCCCATGTTCGTATGGTTGTGGTTGAGTGTTAGCATTTAGCTCAAAGCACAAAGTACAGCCTCGCAGAGCTGCTGCCACGGATGCCTGTTCGTCTCGTTTGATACTACCACATGTTAAAATCCTACACAGAGGGGCTTTAAGAAGAAGCTCACCAACAGAAAAGGAAAGGGTCACTTACAGACTGTACAGAACTGAATTCTTCTCACTGCTGGCAGAGTTCAGGGCTACAGAAATGTTGCACACGGTGCGAGTCGAAACCAATGCGCTGTCGGCTCTGACCTGCAGCCGGGAGCTCTGGATGCAGTGAGCGCTTCTGTCGCTGATGAACAGCTTATCTCAGCACTGAGATACGTTTGAGAAACACAGCACAGAGTGTGACCCCCTCTGGCTTTGATACGGGTTAGAGGAAGGATTCAGCCCTCAGGATTTGGTCCCAATATTTACAGCAGGTTTCATTTCCAGCTCAAATGTTGTATAACTGTCTCACAACTACTACTGCGTACCACAAATACAAGTACTGGTTACTGTTATTCCTTGTTTTTTTATTTTAAATATCTTTATACATATCTCACAAATGTCTTAAAGGAGTATTACTTTGCTTTTAAATCATCCTCAGGCTTTGTTGCATGTGTTCGACGTGTGTGTGCGCATGCTCTTGCCGGTGTCTGCCCGCAAACATTCAAGTGCAGCGGCGTCCGTGATGCTAAATTCTGGACGACAGAGTGCATTGACCAAGTTGATACTGTATATCTGACCTTAACGAGCACGGCACTCATGCAACATGTTGATGCCTACCATGAAACGGACTAACTTTTAGCACAGCAGCTCTTTAACAATATGGCTGGGCAATGAAATTATCACAGTGTGGGAAAGTGGGACTGGGGGATTGGGGTGACAGCTCTTTGTGTATTATCTGTAATGCGGCTTAACTTCCACATATTGTACATTCCAGAGTTTGACACCAAGAAAAGAAGAAATCTGTGCACATTTCTAACATATTTTCAAGTGATTTTGTTTACAAGAGCTGTATCCTTGCATGAGTTGAGATTCTTCTCAAAAATGAATAAATATCTTTATTTACTGTCACAGACTCTCTTCTTTTGTTTGTCTTTGCCTTTGAATTGTGCGTCACTTAAAAAGTTTCCCCCAACTTTGAGGGCTTTTTCATGCTTGAATTCTTAAAAACTTGAGCTTTCTTGGAAATATCGAGAGAAAATATCGACAGTTCAGAGCAGAGTTTCTGAGGACCTGCAGCTTACAGTGAAGCACGGCCCTGGTGATGTGTTCTGTCTGTTATTGTATCGGACTTCTGTCTGGTGGGTGTTGCACCAGACTGGTGTGGTTAAGAGGGAGCTGAGGCGGAAGGTAAAGCTTTCAGTCGATCTGTGTTCCAGCCCTCGCCTATGGCCTTCAGCTCTGGGCACTGACCGAAAGAATGAGCTAGCAGACACAAGCGACTGAACCGGGGATCACCTCAGGACCCCCTGGAGGAGCGGAGAACATTGAGGCACGTCTGGACTGCTTAGTCTGCTTCGACCTGGCCCCCAAAAGATGGATGGATGGAGGGGCTTCTGTCCGTCCAGCCCTGTGCTTGTGTGTGTATATAGTGCATGTGTGCACATATAACAGGGCATCATTATGTACAGAACCTTGGAGTGAAGGTTATTCTGTCCATGCTAAGTCATACGTTCGGCGTGGAAAATGGTCTAAGACTCCGGTTATGAGAATGTGCAGCATTTACAAATGAGGGATTCATGACGCAGCCTCAAGACCTCTGCTCTAATCCAAACCCTGACTCCAAGTCTTGCAGTAGCATTCTGCATCTGTGGAGCGTTTGAATGGTCTACAGCCAGCAGCATGCAGGACTCTGCAGCCTCTCTGTGTACATACAGTTGTACTCTGAGACGTGGCCGTAAATATTCAGTGTTTCTCTCCAACAGCAGGAGTTAAACATAAAACATATCTACATATTGTTTAGTAATACTTTAAAGTGATGGAGAAAAGGAAGTTTTTCCTCGCCACTGTCGCCAAGTGCTTGCTGTACCAGCTCTATATGGAAAGTGTCATGAGGCAACTTCTGTTGTGATTTGTTGCTATACAAATAAAATTAAATTGAATTGAGAAAGTTTTCAGGGCATTTTAAATTCAATCATTTTATTCTACATGACAGTATCAGCTAGTTGCTTTATTATAATTACGCTGATAAAAACACAAGATTCCTAATTTATTTATGTTTTCCTTCGTGGCTGCACTAATTCATTAGATTAGAACGAATTCATTAAATTAGTTCAGCTTGCTTTCATTAAATCACCTTGTGCACACATTTTCATTAGAATTTAAAGCTGTAGTAAACAGCAGCAGATGAACACTTCACTAACATACTGTCACCTTATTAAGCCGTGGCCAGTGTGTTAGAAAACAGCTACCTGTTGACGCATCAATGCTTGTTAAAGGAGTGTTTGGAAAAGTTTTAAAGAAGACTCTGCAGAAGAGCCTGCAGTGTAAATGTTCAATAATACAGAGTTCATATAAGACTTTGAGAATGCCCAAAGGGCGGAGGCTTGTATTCTTACCACTCTCATGATGAAGACAATTCATTGTCGTGCAGGAGCAAGCAGGTGAGATGGCCTTGAGGAGAGGAACTGAAATGCTCTGTTCCTCTCTGGTATTCACTCCCCTGGACGCAGCCTCTGTCAACATGAGATAGCAGCACAAACTGTCATCCTTCAGAGAAAATGAAAAACAAAGGTAACCAGAGCACAGGAGTGCGCCCCCCCCCCCCCCCAGAATTTTAATTCTGGGGTCAGGGGTCATCCTCTGACACGTGCACAACCTTTAACTGAAGAGGTCAGTTCATTAGGAAACAGTCCATCTGCAGGAGGTCAGGTCAGCTAGGAATCTGTTTTTCCATTTTGAATCAACCATGCATGTGTGTATGAGCGTGTTGGTGAAAGGTTGTTCAGATAGACGGAGATCAAAGGCCTCCCGCAGCGAATGAAACCACTCTGCGGGGATATTGAGCTTTTCTCTTCTCTTCTTTTGAAGTCTCAAATTGACAGGGTATCTGAATTTCCTCTTTCTCCTCCTTTCATTCAGGTCTCTGTTTGCTTTGACCCTCTTATCAGCATCATGTGACTTTGGCTCGTTGCCAGCTCATGTTCCTCAGCCTCTCTTGGTTCCTCATTCGCCCACATTTTGCCCCTTATCCCAGCTCAGCTTAAGGAAAAATCACTCTAGAGGTTTGGTTGTTACGCTTTTTAACCTTGTGTCATCCCCTTTGGCGCAGCAGAACAGGACAAGGCGTGCCCACACAAAAGGACATTACATGCTACATCTGTAGAGACATCATGCTTCACACGGCTTTGTCTGGCTGTCACAGCCACCTGAAAGCACTCATCTGTCGGTGTAATCAGGGCAGGAATCTCTGTCTGACTGACCTTTTCTCGATGATGGTTTGATGACATACAGCGGCCTGCACACGAAGATCTAGATCAAACTGCAGCAGATCCTGTCTGTGTCTGATTCTGATACAGTAGATCTCTAGGACGTTCACTGAGGAGGAATACTTCAGCTTCAGGGTTTATCATACAGGTGCAGCATGTGCGCACAGTGGTGGAATCCATACATGCCTGCTTGATCTGCTGCAGGGCAATGAGTGCTTTTCATCTCAACTCTGCACCTCAAGGGAGCAGCTGTGGTAGAATTCACTTATGCAACACGCACTAACAATTCTTGGAAGTGTTTAGACAGTTAGTGAGGTGTCCTGTGCATGTTCAGGTCACGGTGCTCGAACATATTTGCAATAACAGGATGCAGGATGTGAACTAAACCCTCTTTGATACATATCTGAATGTGTATTAGGAACAGAATGTCGATTAGCTCATGCTATAAGCTCATTCAGTCGTGGAGTCACATACATACATACACACACACACACACACACGATATTAATAATGTACCTTGTGTCCATTCAGTAATACAGCACGGTGCCACCTCTCACCCTAAAGCCATGGTTGACATCAAACTGTATGGACATGTTAAATTGTGCTCCTGGCCGTCTATAATGAACCATGAACAGATCTCTCAGACTCACTCACTTGGAGTGTGTTTGTTTGTGTGTTGCTCTCGGCACAGACGTAACAGGGCTCAATTTTCATCTTCATGTTTAATAACTGTTGAAATTTATGTCTTGTTAACATCCAATTTAATTTATTTTAATTTGCAACGCCCCGAGAGCTTTGCTTAAAGACCAGGCTCGTTTCATGTTTCTCTGCTGTGTTTGACACTGCAGCACAAACAGCGCAACAAATAAAAAGGTGCTAATATTACATGGGACCGGAAACAACTTCATAATGTTGTTATCTTATAGATTTTAATTAACTGAAAACACACGATGATGTAAATGCTTCATTTTTTAAATATATTGTTAGCAAAGGGACTGTTTCCAGTCTACCAGACATAAACTTAATAACTTAATCTTCTACTTTCACATTGTGTGAATATAAATAAGCTCATGTTAGGAAAAGAGGAAGGAGTTTCTCACCACAGATCAATAGAAAACCAAATCAATCAGAAAAATATCAAATCAATATCTATCACAGTGGTGGGTATGTGCAGGGTTGGCTGTGTGAGCGTGGGGAAATGTACTATTTGATCTGTTAATTAGCTGTTTAAGTTAAATTCTCCCGTGTGCAACACCATGCGCCTTTTACTGTCCTAGCCTTAATCTTATTGTATCGTTGAAAAGCCATTCTGCTCCTGCGATCATCCACTTTATCACCCAGTAACAACATTCAGTTCTATCAAAAAACATCAAGAGCAATCAAAAGACGGCAGCTCACAATGGTTTTACATTTTGCAGCAATTCAAGGGCAGATTCTCTGCAGATTTTTTGCAGCTTCTGTTGAGATTGACTGAAATCAAACCATCCAAGGAGACAGACAGGGGAAGTTGCTGAAGTTGAATTATCACCTCTTTCAGAGCCTCTTTTCCAGCGACAGTAAGTGGTGCACAAGGAATCAATTCTCAAGATTTCTTGAAGAAAGAAAAGCTAATTGTAGAAGAAGGGAATGGCTTTTGCTGTGTCTGTGTCCTCACATATCACGACTGTACCTTAAATGATAACTGTCAGGGGTCTCCAAAAAGGAATCAAAGCACCCAACCCTGACACAATCTCAGCAGTGTTTCGGGCCACAGCGCATCAGTGCCAACCAATCATCAGACTCCCACTGAGCGCCGCTCATCTCAGAATTGAATTATCAGCCTTTTCAGTCGCACTGTCATTTCCAGAAACTCAGCAGGCTGACGAGTGTTCAGTCATCTCCTGATGTCCGTCTGTCAGTGATTACTGCGCTTTGGTGTTGGCTGTTAGCATTTCGAAGAATGCAGCATGCTGCTTTTGTGAGTTAACTGTCAGTTCATTTCTCATCAGCCTGAGTTACAGGTGAACTGGACAAATCCCGCCCCACAGAAGAGTTTCAGGCATACGGACAAAAAAAGGTAATACAGGCTGATTAATGTTGACAGCATGTGAAAACAGATGACCAACGCGATCCTAAAGACATGAGTGTATCTTCAAAAGCACACCATGGAGGTCACGATGTTTTCAATGTGACTGCCATGGAACAGCCTGTTTTTGTTAAGCGTCCTGCTCCCTGCCAAGCTGTCAGTTTCCCTCCAATTTTCACTTGTGCAGTTTCATCACTGGCTCCAGACGCACACTGCGATTACAACACTGGGTAGAAGAAGAGAAGTTTGGATTCCTCTTTCAGTTTCCCCTGTACATTTGCAGAGGATCCACAGCTGTGCTGAGTGAGAGGACTCATGGGTTGATTACCAAATGGGTCCAGTGGGCCCAAAGGCCTTCTGGGGGCCCATAAATCAGAGCTTCTGTTTAAAGTGAACTGACGACAGTGAAAACTTTGTTCGGGTTTGTTGGGACTTGGTTTGTTTCAAAAAAGCTTTTTTAGAACAAGGAATTACCTGTAGCCAATCAGACTGCCTCTTCCACTTCAGCCTGTCACCTAAGTGTACATTACAGTGCATCGTTGAATGCGTTACATCTGCACAGTCTGCAGTTATGATTAGAACATGATGAAAGAAGAGACGTGAAGCAGCTGGCCAGCATCATGGCAGCTGCTCTATAGCTAGATCATCCTTTCAGCCCATCAGTATTATGTGGCTAAATACCATGTCACTTTGGACACAATACCAAAGTTTACCAAACCCATACATCCATAACCTCTCAAACACAGACAAATTCTTACATCTACTAACTACTGTTCCTTATTTTCCTTGCATACTTGTTGGTTGGCATGAATACGATATCCTCCTTCTACTGCATTCCTTTTTTTGTAGTGACCCACTCACACACACACTTTTCTCTAATAGTTTCATCATTCCTTACATGTTTTATTTGTTTATTCAATTTCTTTCTCTCTTATGCAACATAATCAACTTTTGGGACGGGGGTCCGCCCCGTCCCTGGTGGCTGCTGCTCCATTCGGAGTTCTTGGATGGTTCTCTCAGCAACAGCTGAACATGGGGAAGGAAGGCTTTCTCAGCTTTTTCTTACCTTTTCATTTCCTCACTTCTGATCGAGTGAAAACATTGACTGGTAATCCCCAACATGAGTCTGGGCGCAGTTCCATATGGGATCAGCCCCAAGATGGGCCTGGCCCCTCCTCTAAGGGCCACAAGGCAACCCAAAGTGTACGCTGTAAGAAATGTTTCTGCTAAGTTAAACTACTGTCAGCTACAGTTGCTAGCATGAAACTGTTATTCTACAGTGTATCGACTGTAATCTATTACAGTAGTTTATTACTGTAAAACTAAACAGTATTGTGCTGTATTTACAGTATAATACTGCCAGCTGGTTGTTGAATCAATGCTGTTATTCTTTTGCAGTCTCCACTTCATTGTAAAATGCATTGTAAAGCTGTACAATGTAGAATGAAAAGCCTGAAAATTGCCAGCATAGAAATGACCTGGACAAGTGAATACCTTTTATGACTCTTTTATTAAAGTCAAGGCAGCGTCCAACGCATTCAGTGACTGACATATTTAAAATAATTTCATTTTTGTTGAACATATAACGTTCCTTGTGCTGATCACCCTCTCAGTCTACATGTCCTCGTCCACGTGTCCTCTGTTCACTCTTTTATTCTTCAACTGTAGCAAGTAATGCCTATATCACACTACATTTATGACACTCAGTAGCCAATGCACTTCAGATAATGAAATTATTGTAAAATACAATCGAGAACAATTAATCATGTCAAACAGGTTATCAAGAATTTGTACACAACTGACATATGAAACTTAATGCATCTGCCTTCAGTGTCCATCTTTCATCAGTTATGATCATGTGCAAAGTGACATGAAATGGAGACTTCAAATAGCTCAACAACAAATGATTAAATAGCGCAGCTGGTCCTTCATGTGGACTTTAGAAAAAATCAATGGAAGATCACATCTTACCTCCGCTGTTTGATTAGATTACAAATTAACATGAGTTAAATGTGAATGACCAAGCTAGCTGACTCAACTTAGTATGCTGATTGTGTAGAAATTTGATCCTGTGGCCACGAAAATGAAATAAATTGACATGTTACTGGTAACGTGGTTCAACAGAGATCTTAAAATTTGTTCACTGAGCAGCTGAAGGGGCGATGCTAGCTGCTAGCTAACGTTAGCTGAAAACACCTGCAGGCATGCTAGCATCAAGTGATTAGAGAAAAGTTCAAACAATATTAATTCAGCACAAAATGAGATAACGGGGTGACGCGGGCTTTGATAAAACCATAGTTATCTTCAGTAAAGCACAGGGGCAGGACGGAGGACGATGACCCGTGTCTGTTTTCCAGGTGGAGAACAGCGCTAAGTGCTCATCCGCTTCGGCGCTGTCCGATCTCTTTACATTGACTGTGCGAGCAAGTGAGGCGGTCTGACTGCACTGAGATGAGAAAAAGAAATGAAAAATAAAAAATAGTGGGTTTTTTTAACCGTTAAAATGTACATCAGCTTAATTTTAATTTTTTGTTCCTCAGAGGCATCGACATGTACAACATTCAACTGTATTTTATTTCGCTATTCCTTCGTATACTCTGCTACATAAACCACTTGTTGAGAATGTGCACGCACGCGCGCACATGCACGTACGTGTGCGCGCATGCACGCACACAGCTAAAGTTACGGCGTTCAAATGATGCTTATGTTCAAATGAACAAACCAACATATCGAAGGGAACATCAAAGCACTCAAAAGGCAGTGACGTCACAGCACAAGCCTATATGAAGAGAGGTTTCAGAGGTTTCAGGTTTCAAGTTTCAGAGAATTTTATTGCGACAAAGAGGAACATTAGAACATTATCATGACAGAACAACAAGACAAAGACCGAGCAGGATGTTCTGCTACTTTGGAGCAGATGCCTGATATGCTGCATATTGACCTGCCCCAACTTGATCCACGGGAAGCCTTTCTGGTTGTCAGGAAATGTTTGATAAATTTCTCCACAGAGTAAGTACCACAGCTTCAAATATACTATTTACATGTAAAGTCATGTTGTTTGTATTAAAGCCAAAGTAAAATGTAAAATGCAATATTTGTTTTTAGATGGGAATCAACAGCATGTTAATGTCACTTTCTGTTTTCTTATAGGGATTGGGACTTAATGAACACCAGTGTTTTCACCTGTGAAATCCTGATGAACATATGCAATGACTGCATGGAGATGATCACGACTTTTGCAAAAGCCATCATAGATGTCGTTGTGCCACAGGTCTACACATACATGAAAACCTATGGCACGTTTTCTCCAGCCGTCCTCGGTCTAACTGAGAACCGAATCCATACCTTCCTAGGGGATTCTATTGAAGAGGAACTGAACAACTTCCTGCAGATCAAAGGAGATTTAGCTATGCAAACTAGGATGTTCTCCCGTATGCTTTTTCGTCAAATTTCAACTACCGTCAACTCAGTCTTGGCAGTCTTTTTAAGTCAGACTCCCATCGTGGAGTCTAGTGTCCCAATGATTTTTGTCAGCATCTGTATGACTTCCATGACTGATTTTAGAAATATCACCATTGAGCTTGCCACCATACTGAGCAGAAGCATCAAAGCTCAAGCTCAACAGAGGACTGGAGATCAGTCAAGCTCTGATGCATTGTATACACTCAGCACAGAACAGTATGTCCTGTTCTCTTTAGATTCCAAATGTGCCCTTCAGAAATTGATGAAGGCTTACATCGTTGACATGGTGACATTCCTAAGAAGGACTGCTCAAATGCCATATTTGAGCATTCACACAGATGTCTGTACTGAAGCTGGGGCAAACACACAGACTTTGACTGTGGAACACAACAAATCAAATGACAGCGTGGATGCCATACCAGGTGCTGTGCCTGACAGCAGTGATGCCACGTCCCATTCTGAGTGCTGCCCCCACAGTTCAGTTACAATAATTTCAACAAGGGACCATTCTCCTCATTTGAGTCTCACTGAGATGGCAACTGTCAGGAACATTGCTGCAGACCTGGTACAAGCATTTTCAGCAGAATATCTGCGGAGCACAGCACAGATAGACAGTGGTGGCCACACGGGCGATGACAATTTGAAAATAAGGGAATTCACAGACAAACTCTTTAGTGTGGTAATGGGCGGATGTGACTACCAGCTTGTGCTCCCACCAGCCAGAAAACGCTTGTGTGATACGGTGATGTATAGAAAGCCAGGGAGAGACAACCCACACATCTACACTCACGCCCTTTACATGAGGACAGAGGAGGTTGTTGCACGCTGTACTCTGCAGGTTCTCCTGTGGTTAGAAATATGCTTCAGGAGGTTTTGTGCTTCATCTCCATATGAGTATCCTCACCCTATGCTTGCAGCAACACTGGGAGCAGAACAGCATATAGTTCAAGATCATAGTTATCCAGATGATGTTCGTATTACTTACCTTCCTCCAATGGTACCTGAGCCGATCCATAATGAAATCCTTCCCACAGATTGTGTGAGTGAAGAGGAATATCTGAAAGACCAAACAAAGCAACGGCAGTGTCCACTCATGAGGCGCATAGCTGCCTTCACCAGGAACATATGCTCCTCCACAAGGAAGAGGTTTTGCTCCATTGCTAGAACACTGATCAAGCCATTTGTCATTTGCTTCCACCAAGAGAGTGAGTGAAGCATTAGTACAAGTGAGACTTTGGAGTCTGTAGAACTATGAAGTTCCACCCAAGTTTGCTTAACACCAGAGACTTTAATACAACTCCAAGCACAGAAAACCATGATTGGAGCTTACAGCATCAGTGGGTGCTTGATGGAGATGTTGTGGAGGAAATGCTACAGAATCACATTATATGTCGCCAATTAATTGATAGGTAGCTGTTTATGACAACCTAGGTCAGCCAAAAACAATAATCAGAACAATTAATAGAAACACAGAATTGAGGGTTGCTAAAATCATAATCTCCAACCTTATCTGCAGACAGACTGGAGGAACGGAGTCCCAGACAAACTGGAGGAGAGGAGCAGTGATTGTTGCCCTCAGAGCACCTATCAGCCCCGGAAGGGGGTCCCCTCTTATCTGATCCTTTCCAAGGTGTCTTCCATTTTACCTGTTAAAGCGTGTTTTGGGGAGTTTTTCCTTGCTCGTTTGAGGGGGATGGCATATCTATATACAGTGGCAAGAATTAACAGCCATGTGCTCCTCTCAGCAGCTGCCTAGCACTTTGAAAATTGAAATAAGTGACTGACACCCACCTAGCAAAAGGTCAAGTGTGGCCACAATGAGCAAATAAGGGTGCAGAATATCATGAAAAGGACACCTCTCGAACTACTTCAGAATCAGAAAAAGAGAGATTTAAAAAAGAGACTTAACATGTAGTGCAATTATATATATATATACACACACACACACACCCACACACACACACACACACCCACACATATATATGTGTATAGGGCACATGGCACAGTGGCGCAGCAGGTAGGTGGCGCAGCAGGTAGTGCGCGTGCCTCACAGCAAGAAGGTTGCCGGTTCGGCCTTTCTGTGTGAAGTTTGCATGTTCTTCCCGTGCATGCGTGGGTTCTCTCCGGGCACTCCGGCTTCCTCCCACAGACCAAAAACATGCTCACTAGGTTAATTGGTGACTCTAAATTGTCCCTAGGTGTGAATGTGAGAGTGAATGCTTGTGTATGTGTTGCCCTGCAGTCGGCTGGCGACCGGCTCAGGGTGTACCCCGCCTCTCGCCCGTTAACAGCTGGGATAGGCTCCAGCCCCCCCCCCAACCCCGAAAGGGATAATCAGGGGTATAGAAGATGAATGAATGAATGAATATATATATATATATATATACACACACACACATAAAAAACAAAATATTTGCAGTAATAAGTGCTGACCATTCAAGGTGCCCAATTTTTTAAATCAGGCCTTTTCCGTTTTTATCATTTTACAACTCTAAAACATTAAAAAGAAAAATCTGCTTAATAAATAAAAAAATAATAAATCTGTAAATGTGTCATATTTAACTTTCTGCCTTTTGGAAACCAGGTCATCTTTTACTTGCTTAACTATTCACAGGAACAGAAATTTTCACCAGGGGTGTCCAAAGATGCTCATGGCACCATATTGAACAGATATTGCAGTAATGGTTAGGTCTGCATGCTGCAGCAAAAAGACTAATAACAAACATGTCCTATATAAATATAAACCATCAATGAGTTCATACGTTTACTTAACGTACGTATACATGTACTGTTGATATTTTATTTTGTATCTTGTATTTTTTATTCTCTACTGTCTCCTTTTTTTTTTGTTCCTGTTACTTTCGATGCTGTCTGTAACATCCTACTTTCCAGATTTTCAGAATCTATGTTTAATTTTTCACTATGTAATATTAATTGCATTTACGTTCTACAGTGACTGATGACCCAATGTGCCAACTGCTGCTTCTATAATGCCATGTTTACTCTGAAGTTCTTAGCTTGTGAGTCTGGCAGGTTTACGTGGAACGCAATTATTAATAAAGTCTCATCTCATTTCATCTCATACACCATTAGAAAGCTGGTCCAGCAACATCCACAAAGGTTCAGACAATCCACTGCAGCTGAGATATGTGGTCCAAACAAGATGGTCATCCACAGACAGCTGTTTTCTCCTTTCCAATTAGCAGGCGATGTGTATGTTCTGCTTGTTGTCCGTGTTTTCCCCAGTTACAACTTCCAGAAACATATGCAGAAGGGTGCTGGCACATGAAGCCTAGCAACCAGAGAAGCTTCCCATTGAGCTAACTACAGTCAATTTCAAGCATGACAGACGCTTCGTTATAGCAATAAAATTCTGAATACGCTGATATGCCCTTCATTTACAGCTCTGGTGCCTTAAATCAAGGATTTCAGGATAATAATAATATTACTCACAATTGCAGGTGTTAAATGTATATTACATTATGTACACATGCAAGAAAAACGACTGGTTCTTACCCTTGACTGAGCAGTTCGGCTGAGTGGTGAGAGATTTTATTCATACCACATTATCTTTGCATTCAAAGACGCAGGATGCCTACAGCAATTCAACGAAGGAACTTACTGGGGAACACAAGACCATGAGCACTACTGTTGTGTTTTGCAGCCTACTCTTGGCTGAATCACTATACTCAACATTTACCTCGACCCTCTAGGCAACCATTTCTGGCGCTGCTTGTATACAGTACATACTCTTTCTCCTCATATAATCAGTGTCTTGCAGGTTGCCTTTCTCACCTGCAGAACAAGTCCAAATTACACGCTGTTTGAAAAAAAACATTCTGTAGGAAGTCTTAATCAATGCTTTTGTCACATCATGCATTAGCTACTGCAATCCTGGCAGGTATCCCCAACAAATGTATTCACCGTACAAGTACTGATTATTACACATTCAAAGTCCACTCAAAATGTCAGTGTGGTGAAAATCTTCATTTGCTTGTGTTTTGTCTATTGTGTTTTATACATCACCTGTTAGCATGATGCTGTAGACCCATGGATGTATGGGTACCATGTTCCAAGAATGTGTTTTCAGGTTGCTTACACGTTTTTGGGTCCACTGAAGAATTTATGTTACATAAGTTAAGATTAATTAATACTTTATTAATCCCCCATAGGAGAAATTTGGGTGCTACAGGCAGCAGCAGTTGTACCAGAAGTATAAAAAGACATAGAAAGGAATAAAATACAAAAAAGAAAATTAATGATCTGGTTGTAATTTGCCAAAATAAGCAGCAATACGGTGGTAGAGGCAGGAAAGAAGACTGCTTGCTAATAACATGGATAAACACAATGCAGATTTCGTCCTTGCAAGTGTTTGATGAGAAAAGATTTGCGTTCATTATGTTTGTTAGACCTCAAGGATACACAGTTTATTTTGCTGGATAATGTTAAGTGCAAACATAACTTTTGTTCCTTTACAAGAAAACTCGCCAAAAAGATGAAAGATGAAAAGAAAGATGAAAAGAAACTAAACAAAGCGAAATTCAGTTGCAATTTCTCTTCCTCTTTGTTATGTGTTTCCTACTTCCTCCTTCAATATTTTGATTTTCAGTCAAATATCTTCAAAACTAGCTCAGCTGTACTTTGTGTTCAGTGCTAATTAACAAATGTTAGCATACAGCTAAATGTTAGCAATAAACTAGAATAAGATGGTAAACATAGTAAACATGCTTTGCCATCGTGAGCATGCTATCACGCTATTGTGAGCATTTGGTTAAAATCATTGTTTTGTAATCAAGATGCTCATATTGTGTTATCATATGAAAAGCAACTTCTCTTTATTAGTGTGTATATTTACAATAACCTTCTAATGCTAATTTGGTAAGATCAATAATGAAACTCCTGCCATGTCAATCTGCTATATCTAAAATCACAAATCCTGATCTTTGATACAGTTGAGATTAATTTTTTTTCATAGGTAAGGCTTATGTCACTGAAGAATAAATCTATCAAAAGCCATTAAAAATGGAGCGTGCAGCTTACTAATGTAAATAACATCACTTTCAGGCAATGCTGCTCTATGCTGTATCAGTTTAATGTTGATTTGTACAGCGTCTGTATTGTTTTGTGTTGCTGGGAGGTTGCCTTGGGGAAGATGTTGGGGTTTACTTTGTTTATTTAAAGCTTTGTAAAAGCAATTCATTCATGTGCTCACAAATCACGCCTTCTTGGAAAACTGTTTGTCTTTATTGTATAATATACTTATTGAACTTCAAGACTATACGCTTGCTTGGACCATCCTTCTCATCTGTTTTTGAATTATAGTAATTGTTAAAAATGTAACTAAACATATAAACAAGAATAATAACAGCAATAGTTAAAAATATGACAGGTTTACATGAATATAAGTCTAAGTATAAATATATAAATAACTATATAATGTGTTTTATAATATATAATACATTTTAATCAGCGGGAGGCTCCAGTGAGAACAGTGAGGAAAGGCTACCTAACTCCTGAAGTGGCTGCAAATTTTTCCCAGGTTTTACAGATCACTCCTGCAGAGATTTTACCAGCACCCTGTGATTTTATCATTGACAATTTTAACAGCAATCTGAAGTCAACGCCGGACTCAGTGGCTCCTCTTTTAACAAAAATAATCAAGAAAAAACCTTTACCCTCATGGAGAAATGAGGAAATTAAGTAACTGAAAAGAAACTGCTGGAGTGCTGAGAGGAAATGGAGAAAATCAAAACTAACAGTCCATTATGAAGTTTTACGTCAACACCTCAAAACGTATAATAACACTATTAAACAGGCAAGAATTTCTCGCTTCAAAAAACTAATCTGTGGCCACAAAAATAATCCCAAATTTCTCTTCTCCACAACTGATCTTTTAACAAATAGTAATTTTAACAAATCTCATAAGACAATAACAAATATCCTGTGTGAAGACTTTGTAGACCACTTCAGGCACAAAATTGATAACATCAGATCCAGTCTTTTATCTCAACAGGTTTTAACTACCAACACGTCTGGATCACAGGTTTTACCTGAGGAAACATTGGAGAGTTTTGCCCTGGTTGATGCGAGGACACTTGGTCGAGTTTTCTCCCAGGTAAACCCTACAACCTGCCTTTTAGATCCAATTCCCACACCGTTTTTTAAAACACTTTATGGATTCTTTGAGGAACAGCTGTTATACATGGTGAATTGCTATCTTCAGATGGGTGTCTTCCCCACCCCCTTTAAAACAGCCGTGGTGAAGCCCCTCCTGAAGAAGAGCAACTTAGACCCCAACATTCTTAATAATTACCGACCTGTATCCAACTTACCTTTTTTAAGTAAAATTTTAGAAAAACTGGTTTTTAACCAAGTAAATGACTTCTTAAACAAAAACAACATTTTAGAAAGGTATCAGTCTGGTTTTAGGATAAACCACAGTACCGAGACATCCCTACTAAAGATTTTAAATGATATCAGGTGCAACTTAGATAAACACAAGCTCACAGTCTTGGTTCTACTGGATCTAACCGCTGCCTTTGATACAGCAGACCATCACATTTTATTAAACAGACTGAGGCACCTGGTCAGCCTCTCAAGTACTGCTTTTAACTGGTTTGTCTCATACCTCACTGACAGACACTTCTTTATAAGTTGGGATGCATGTTCCTCGGGAACCCATGAGATCAAGTGTGGGGTTCCCCAAGGGTCAATTTTAGGTCCAACTCTTTCTAATCTGTACATGCTACTCCTCGGGGACATCATCAGGAGGCACGGCATCAGCTTCCATAGTTACGCTGATGATACGCAACTGTACATTGCCGTGTCTCCTGATGACACAGGTCCAATTGATGCCCTTTTTAACTGCATTTTAGACATCAAGTCATGGATGGCAGAAAATTTCTTTCAGCTCAACCAGGACAAAACAGAGGTCTTAGGTCGCTTTCACACCAGAGCTGTTTGGTCCGCTTTAAACGGACCAGAGTTTGTTTCCTCGGATAGTCCGCTTCGTTTGGGCAGGTGTGAAAGCTCATCCGAACTCTGGTGCAGACCAAACAAGCGAACTCTGGTCCGCCTGAAAACTTGGGTCTCGGTTCGCTTACAAGTGAACCCTGGTTCAGTTCGTATGCAACGTGAAAGCTCACCGGACCAAACACAGGACCAAATGTACGTAGTGACGCTATACGCAGTGCATACGCAGTGCATCTAGGGTAAGAAGTGACCGCTGACATTAGCAGTTGCTAGCTAGCTTAGCTCAATTGTCTGAACAACAATAACCCATGAATTCACAATTTGGCATATTTAAACAAAATCAAATCACAACTACCAACAGTCACAGTCCTTAAACTCTGAGCTCATATGTTGTCACATGTTAGATCGTCAAAGTTAGAAAAATAGCAGAATCAATCCCTGACAAGCTACGATAGCATTATAGGAACAGTTGTGTTCACTAACATTGTAGCTTTCCCTAAAATAACAGAAGGGGTAGGCAGGGATTTCCCCTCCTACTTTGTCCAATCGACGAGCGCCCCTTTCAACCATGTAATGCTGCTCAGAAAGTTTGGTGCGCTTTAGAAATCACAGTGTGAAAGCAGAACCGAAACAAGTGATAAATGCAACGATGTTGCTATTTTCAGCTCCCCAATCGAACTGAGTCCGCTTGGTCAGGTGTGAAAACAATCTTAGTTCAATTTTCAATTCAATTCAATTCAATTTTATTTGTATAGCGCTAAATCACAACAAAAGTTGTCTCAGGACACTTTCCATATAGAGCTGGTACAGGCCGAGCTCTTTTATCTACAGAGACCCAACAATTCCCTCATGAGCAAGCACTTGGCAACAGCGGTGAGGAAAAACTTCCTTTTAACAGGCAGAAACCTCAGGCAGAACCAGGCTCTAGTCATTGGTCCTGAAGGCCAGAGAGAGAAACTTCTACCAAAACTACAAGATCTTAAACCAACACATTCTGTAAAAAATCTGGGCGTGATTTTTGACTCTGAGCTTACTTTTATTCCACACATCAAAAACATAACAAAGATAGGTTTTTACCATCTTAAGAACATAGCCAGAGTTTGCCCGTTTCTCTCTCAGGCCAGCACGGAGGTGCTGATGCATGCTTTTATCTCATGCCGCTTAGATTACTGTAATGCCCTGCTCTCTGGTCTTCCCAAAAAGAGTATCTCCAACCTTCAATTAGTACAGAATTCAGCCACACGAGTGCTGACGAGGACCAGAGGGCAGGAGCACATTACACCAGTTTTAAAATCGCTGCATTGGCTCCCCGTGCGTTTCAGGATAGATTTTAAGGTTCTTTTATTAGTTTTTAAATGTCTTTACAGTCTTGGGCCTTCTTATTTATCTGACCTACTTTTACCCTATCAACCCTCGCGGACCCTGAGGTCCTCCAGCACTGGCCTCTTAACCATACCAAAAGTAAGAACTAAAACACACGGGGAGGCGGCTTTTAGTCATTATGGCCCCCGATTGTGGGCCGTGTGCCGGAGAACCTCAGGGCCGCAGAGACTGTTGATGTTTTTAAAAAGAGGCTCAAGACCCACCTTTTTAATCAGGCTTTCAATTGATTTGTTTGATTTATCTTATTCCTTTAATCAGGCTTCTTATCATAATTAATGATAACGTTTCCTCATGGGGGCCCCCCACACTGGGAGCTGCCTTTGGTCTTCTGACGGGTGCGCTGCCGAGGGGACGGCTCTGGCCTGGATGGCTGGAGGCCTCTGCACCTTGGTGTGGGGCCTCCTGTCTGCCTGGGTTGGGGTGGTCTCGGGCAGCGCTCCCTAGTCATGGGCCGGGGGCCCTCTCAGTGTGGATGGCCCCCAAAGGTGGCTTATTCCTTGCCTTGTCCGTATGGGTGTGTGCGCGGGTGTGTGTGTTCGTGCGTGTGTGTCTGTGAGTGTGTGTCTTTATATGTCTCTGTATGTTTTTATGGGGGTGGGAGGGCTGGGTTTTCTTCTTTGTTGTTTTTAGTCTCTGTGAGGCACTTTGTGTTGCTTGTAAGTATGAAAAGTGCCATATAAATAAAGTTTGATTTGATTTGATTTGATTTAGTTGTGGTAAGTTATTCAAATGATCTTGGTTTGGTTATTTTATCAAAAAACCTCCAAAAGTGTACGACTTTTGCTAGAAAACCAACACTTGCAGAGGGGTGCCAATACTTTCGTCCATGACTGTATCATATCATATTCTAATAATATAATAAAAATACAATATAACTACGTAAACAAGTATTAAGAGCAGTTCTTAAGAGAGAGAGTGAGCCAGCGTTGTAAATTATGTACCAGAAAAAGGACATCATTACTGATGCCGAATGCTATTTTATGGAGGACTTTACACCTGCTAAGGGGTAGGTGTATAATTTAAGTGATAACTTATGACTATGTGAAATCTATTTCAGCTAGTGTAACCCTTAAAATGTTAAAACCGAGTTAGACATTACATTCAAACTAGGCTACGCTTGATCGAACACATATCTGGTACAATCCACATCTGAAATCTTTTTGCACACAGAGCAACATTATCATTTATTTGCTGTTTGCGTCCACCTCCAATAATTGCTCTGTTTTGCTCTCCATTAATTCTCTATTCTGTTTACTAGCTAGAAGCTAGGTTTTGTGTGCAGTTTGGTGCTGTGCAGATGGTGTAGGCCATATTTCTTTGTAATTCTTGCTAAAAACAGCTGTGTGCTCCTGCTGTATATTAAGTTATTATGAATGGGACTGAAATGGAGTTAAACCAAAACAAGAAGCCAAAAGAAGCTTAAAAGCTCCTGCAGAATTAGGTGATCAGTGTGAGTGACCTTTTCCATATCACATGAAAACCCTTTCCATATCACTTGGTCCAGACATGGCCAAAAAAGTCACCCTGAACAACATGATGCTGTGCAAACATTTGGCATATAATGGTCACTAGTGATGTGTCGGTCGCGAACGAAACGGCTCTTAGAGCCGGCTCTTTGAAGTGAACGATCGGAGCCGGCTCCTGCCTGGGAGCCGGAGTGGGAGCTGCTTTGGGCATTTTTTTGTTTTTTTCTCGACTTGCACATGATTGTTGAACTACATGATGTGTGGTGGCTTCTGTGTGTACACACACACACACACACACACACACACACACACACACACACACATAGAGCCGTGACAGACAAAACGCTGGAAAGGTGAGAAAATGAGTGCAGGAAATGCAGTAAAATTTGATATACACTATGTTTTGTACATTAGTAATTCATTTTACATTATTTTGATAATAAATTAATTTAAGCAACAAAAAATCTGAGGAGCCACTTGGGAGCCGAAAGAGCTGGCTCTTTTATGAGAGTGTGAACCGAATTCCCATCACTAATGGTCACAGTCAAAATTGCATGTCACAGAAAGACTTTTTCACACACTACAAAATGACTGTTGAACTATCAAAAACATCACACTTTGAAAAATTACCCTTTACATTTATATTTTGAGATATTACACGCAGAGCAGGATTTGAGATCTTGGATCTGAGTCAAAAATACTTTGATTTTATCATCTTATCATCATCTTTAACATCTTGGTTTTTGTATTTATTTTAATTTTCCTTAAACTTGAAAGTTTTAATTTTTGGCTGAATTGGACAGCTAAAGACATATTTTATGGACAAATATTTAAAAGTTGTGGATGACCCTTGCGACCTCTGATATTTCTCGGATACACTCTGCTCTGGCCTACTGACAGAAAAAGCCTGCTTCGGCCTACCAACAGAAAAAGCCTGCTGGCAGCTAAAGCTAACTAGCACCAAGATGCCTCCTTTCTCCACAGATGACCTCTACAAACTTCTGCAGCAGGTTGCAGTGTTGGAAACTAAAGTTCAGCGTCTGGAAATAAACACAGAAGTGAACGGACCTTGTGGAAATGACAGCACTTTGCCACTGACTCAAAACAGCAGACTGGAGAATGCTAACATCCAGCTAATTAGCTCTGATACAGCTCCCACAAAACTAAAGGGCTGAGTACCGGGTAATAAATCTACCAGTATTAGTCCTCCCTGGAATGCTCTCGGGGCAAAGCCCAGGAGTAAATCAGCTGATATAGGGAGATGTTCAACAGGTAGAACCCAGCGCCCAGAGATCTGTGATGCGACAGGGTGGCCTGCATTATCATCCTCCTCAACACCTGTGCAGAGTAAGACTCAGCCGTGGATAAAAGCTAAAGGGAAGATGAGCAACAAAGCTCCCAAACCAGCTAGTGTGCAGTTACAAAATCGGGTTGCTCCACTACTGCAGGACCCTGGATCTCCAACTGAAAACCTGGATAACTTCTCGGACTCACAGAGAAGGGTAAGGCCTGACAGGAAGTCAGAAGCTAGAAAGCTACAAGGAAAGCTACTGACTGGTCATGAGACTCTGGTTGTTGGTGATTCTGCTATTAAAGATGTGGGAATGATGTACAGCAGAAACACAAAAGTGTTGTGCTTTCCTGATGATACAGTCTCCAACATGACCGACAGAATCCTCAATATCGTTGCAGAAATTCCAACTTTGAAATACCTTCTACTGCACACAGGGGCAAATGATATTGCAAAACGACAATCTAAAGTGCTCAAACAGGATTTAGGTAAACTGCTAAATGCAGTGAGCTCTCTGAATGCTGAAGTCTTCTTCAGTGGGCCTTTACCACCAGTCAGAGGAGGAGGAGAGAGATTCAGCAGATTGTTGGCAGTAAACAGATGGCTTTCAACTGCATGTGATGTCCACTCGCATTTTATTGACAATTTCAACTTTTTCTGGGACTGCAGACATTTTTTCAAAGGAGACAGACTTTCCCTAAACAAGTCAGGAGTGAAAATGTTTGCCTCCAACCTATCTTTCTTCCTGCGTCACACTGTTCCCACTCCCAAGGACAAGAGACAAGAGGAATCCGAACAAAAGCAGCAAACACCAAAACATGAAGGAGAACCAACTCTCCCCCCTCCTGTATGCTCTAACCATGAGGGATGCCAGAGCAAAAAAGGGGATGCCTCATGTCCTCCACCAGGGGCCACTGCTTGTGAGGATTCACCGACTCCGACCACTAAAACTCCACCTTGGTCACCATCTCCAACCACTAAAACTCCACCTAGGTCACCATCTCCAACTGCCCAAACTACATCTAGCTCATCATCTTCACTGGGTATCCCATCACCCTCCTCCCCCCTGCTGGTGTTTACTGACCAAATGAACAAACTTGTCAGTGCTGGCATCAGGTTTACTCCTCGCCCATCTAGTATCCTGTCCCCCCAAATTCCACCCCCCCTCCCACAACCACCCTGTCCCCCTCCACCACCACAGCGCTGATGGGCACCACCTCCACCCCCTCCACGGTAAGAGCCCAGCACAGCCACCTATTTGTGTTGGTAACTGATGCGTTCTGGGTCCAGCTTTTAAGACAAATGTTATGCCTGACTTTTCCAAGGAAAAGCCAGGGCCCATTGTGCCGGAAGCTTCATTGATTCATGTCTCAATAGGTAGGAGGAGAAGATCGTTCCATCTCTCCAGAAACATCACATCATCGAATTTAACATGTATTCCACGTCAGCCACAGTATGTTCTAAAACATGGGGATGTTGGACTTTTTAGCACATTTAAATTAGCTCTTTTAAATGTTAGGTCTTTGGCAGGCAAATCATTCTTAATCAATGACTTAATCATCAAGCACAAGCTTGATTTTATGTTTTTAACTGAAACTTGGTTAGGACAAGATAACAGCACAGCAGTTCTCAATGAATCAGCCCCTCGGAATTTCAGTTTCATAAGTGAAGTAAGAATGCATAAGAGAGGAGGTGGACTCGCCATTTTGTTTAATGATAGCACACAATTCAATAGAGTCTCTTATGGTCAGTTTGAATCTTTTGAATATGTTGCCGTTCGATCAAAGTCTCCCTGTCGATCAGTCTTCGTAACCATCTACAAGCCCCCAAAATACAATGCAAAGATTTCCGATGAGTTTGCCAATCTACTGACTGTTGTTTGTATTGATTTTGACTGTGTTGTGTTAGTGGGTGACTTCAACATTCATGTTGATAATCTCAAAGATGGATGTGCTAAAGAACTTTTAAACATCCTGGATCATTTTGGCCTCTCAGCACATAACACATTCAACACATAACAAAGGGCATATATTAGATTTGGTCATTTCCAAAGGGCTTAATATCTCTGAGGTTGTGGTGACGGATGCTGCTCTTTCTGATCATTACTGTGTGTCATTTAAAATGGCCACACCTGCTATTCTTAACAAAAGTGGAACAGAGGTCATCAAAAAGCGTTATATCAATGATAACACCTGCACAGTCTTCACTCAGTCTTTTACACCATCACCAACACTGCCCTCAGCTTCAACTGATGACTTGTAAATAGTTTCAGTTCCAAAGTTATGACTATTATCGACTCCATCGCCCCAATTAAGACAAAAGTTTTGTCAGGAAGGAAAAACGCACCTTGGAGAAACACCACACTGGTCAAAGTCCAGAAAAGAGTCTGCAGACAGGCAGAGCGCAGGTGGCGAAAAACCAAATTCCAGGTTCATTATGAGATTTACAAAAACAGTCTCCACACCTATAACCATGAACTAAAGAAGGCGAGGCAAGCATTCTTCTCAGAGATTATCAACAGAAACTGTAATAATGCCCACACTTTGTTTTCTGTTGTGGATAGACTGACAAACCCCACTGCATCAGTCCCTCCTGAGCTGCTATCCAACAAGTCATGCAATGATTTTTCAGCCTTTTTTACAGATAAAATTTCAAGGATAAGACAAACAGTGTGCAGCTCGAGCTCAGGCAAAATGATAAGTCCATCTGTGCCTTCTTGTTCTCCAGTTAATCTAGCACATTTTAACCTTCTAGATCATACAAGGCTGACAGAAACTGTATCACAGTTAAAATCCACAACATGATGCCTTGATACTCTGCCAACAAACTTTTTAAAAAATGTTTTCAATTGCTTAGCTCCCGATGTGTTGCAGATAATAAATAATTCTCTTCAGTCTGGTCAGTTTCCCCAGGCCTTGAAAACAACAGTAATAAAACCTCTCCTAAAAAAGACTAATCTGGATGCTTCAGTAATAAGTAACTACAGGCCAATATCAAATCTACCCTTTCTAGGAAAAATTATTGAAAGGGTTGTTTTTCAACAAATGCATGCTTTCATGATGCAGAACAATCTTTTTAATGCATTTCAGTCTGGATTTCGTCCACACCACAGCACTGAGACTGTACTTATCAAAGTTTTACATGACATACATCTGAATAATGATGCTTCCAAAACCTCAGTCTTAGTATTATTAGATCTCAGTGCTGCCTTTGATACAGTTGATCATGACATACTTCTTGACATACTTCTTGGAAAAGTGGGTGGGACTTACTGGCACTGTACTACACTGGTTCAAATCCTATTTACAAGACAGAGACTACTTTGTGTCAATTGGTGAGCATGTGTTTGAACGAAAAAAGATGATGTGTGGAGTGCCACAAGGGTCCATTCTCGGACCACTTCTTTTCAATATCTACATGTTGCCCCTAGCTCAGATTATGGATTCATTCATTCATCTTCTATACCCCCGATTATCCCGGGGTTGGGGGGGCTGGAGCCTATCCCAGCTGTCAATGGGCGAGAGGCGGGGTACACCCTGAGCCGGTCGCCAGCCAACTGCAGGGCAACATAAATACAACCATTCACTCTCACATTCACACCTAGGGACAATTAACCTAATGAGCATGTTTTTGGTCTGTGGGAGGAAGCCAGAGTGCCCGGAGAGAAACCACGCATGCACGGGAAGGACATGCAAACTCCGCACAGAAAGGCCCCACCCGACCCGAACCGGTGACCTTCTTGCTGTAAGGCACGCGCACTACCTGTTGCGCCACCGTGCTGCCCTATGGAGCATCATAATATTTCTTATCATACTTACGCAGATGATACACAACTTTATATTTCTGTGTCATCACATGACTACAGTCCCTTACTTTCACTGAGTGAGTGTATTCATCAAATCAGTGTGTAGATGTGCCAGAATTTTCTTCAGCTTAATGCAGACAAGACAGAAGTGATTGTATTTGGCCCCAAAAATGAAAGGTCAAAGGTCAGTGCTCACCTTAATGCCATGTCACTGACTACAACAGATAAAGCCAGAAATCTTGGTGTAATTATTGATTCTGACCTGAATTTTAACAACCATTTAAAGCTGATTACCAAATCAGCCTACTACCACCTGAAAAACATATCCAGAATTAAGGGATGTCTGTCCAAAGAAGACATGGCAAAACTTGTTCATGCATTTATTTTCAGTAGGGTGGACTATTGCAATGGAGTCTTTACTGGCCTAAACAAAAAATCAATTAGGCAACTACAGCACGAGTCCTTACAAACACCAGAAAAATGGACCATATCACACCAGTCCTCAGATCACTACATTGGCTTCCTGTGAGTCAAAGAATAGACTTCAAAATCTCACTGCTGGTCTACAAAGCATTAAATGGCCTAGGACCAAAATATACTCTAGATTTATTAACTCCGGTGGCACGGTGGAACACAAGAAGGTCACCGGTTTGATCCCCGGGTCGGGCGGGGGCCTTTCTGTGTGAAGTTTGCATGTTCTTCCTTGCATGTCCTTCTTTCTTCCTGTGCTTGCGTGGGTTCTCTCCGGGCACTCCGGCTTCCTCCCACAGACCAAAAACATGCTCATTAGGTTAATTGGTGACTTAAAATTGTCACCTAGGTGTGAGTGTGAGCGTGAATGGTTGTATGTGTGTTGCCCTGCAGTTGGCTGGCGACCGGGCTCAGGGTGTACCTCGCCTCTCGCCCATTGACAGCTGGGATAGGCTCCGGCCCCCAAAAGGGATAGTCGGGGCATTGAGGATGAATGAATGAATGAATGAATTTATTAACTCCATATAAAATATCCAGACCTCTCAGGTCATCAGGGACAGGTCTATTCTCTGTGTTCCCAGAATGAGAACCAAACAAAGTGAAGCAGCTTTCAGTTATTATGCTCCTCACCTGTGGAACATTCTCCCTTCACACCTGAGGTCTGCACCAACTGTCAGCTCATTTAAATCAGGGTTGAAAACATTATTATTTGCTACAGCTTTTACTTAAAGTAAATATTTCTGCTCAATGGTGTTAATCATTCTAAATGCTAAATTATTGTCTTTTACTGGCTTCTGTTTTTAATTTTCCTTTAATTGTATTTTATTTTTATTTTTCTATTCTCTTCTAATCTCTTTCTTTCTTTGAAATGTATGACTTTTATGCTTCTATTTTCTACTTCTACTTTTATGCTATGTATTTTTATGCTTCTGTAAAGCACTTTGAATTGCCTGGTGTATGAATTGTGCTATACAAATAAATTTGCCTTGCCTTGCCTTGCCTTGAACATGAACTTCACTTCCTTCAGTTTGCTGTTGCCTTTAAAACTAAGTGCAAAAACAGTTACGACATAGTTGATCACAACCAACATTTATTAACATAACAGTCGCTGCAATTTTTAGGTGAGGGTGTGGACAACAATTGCACTCATTGTGGGTGTGTGTGGGTTTTCACTGTTGCCGTGTGAAAAAGATGTCTTTTTTTCTCTTTCTCACACACATTAAACATTTTGCTTCACAGCATCTGGCAGCGTTTGTTGTATGGTCTTACTTTCTAACACTTGAGGTGCAAATAACGAACAATATGTGCACACTATCCTATCTTTGGTACAAACAGCATCATCTGTTCTGGTAACAGGCTGTGGATCAGCTTCGTCTGAAGAAAGATTTAAATAGCATATAAAAAATATGTATGTTTAAGTGCTATTTACTGTAAATGCTGTGCAATGTAAAAATGACAAGATTGAACCCCTGTATTGATAATTTAAGTAGTAGTTATATTGTTCTGCTACTAATCTGCTACTGTCAGCATTAAACTGTAAAAATCTGACATAGCCAAGATGCTCTGCCTATGAGCTACAGTATACATATGCTATAAGTGAAATGAGTCAGACAGGAGAAATGTATGTGAGAGAAAGAACCTGGAAGCGTGACTCTGTGGGAAGATGGACAATTAGCAGAGGAGACAACCACACATCCCTGCTGGGAGCCTTAAACCTGCTGGGCAGCTGCTGTATATGTCAGGAAAAAAAAAAGGATATGTCTTCTAAGTTGGCCTCGGATGTTTTCAGTCAGGCAGTAAATCTCAGGGTGAGCACATTTGTCTACAGCTCAAAGCTAATGTAAAGCTCAATGCTGCCTTTCATCTCCTGATGCTGTGCGGCATGAAGCACCATTTGCCACATGTAGGTAAACAAAAAGTGGGGTCATGCTATGGTAAACAAAGGAAATGTGAACAACAAGCTTAGCTTCAGTCCAGTTTCAGCTCGAGACAATAACAGTAAGATTCCAGTTTGGATTCAGTTATGTTTACCATTCTCTACTGCTTCTCTTGATGTTGGTTTTTGTGGTGATTTGCTTTCTTCACAAAAAATAATTGTGTCATTTTCGTATTACATATACACTGCTGTTCAAAAGTTTGGAGTCACTCAGAAAATGACAGATTGTCCATGAAAACTTGTGGTTTTGTTCTTTAAATTATTAAATTAAAAAGAAAATAATACAGTCATGATAATTGCATGATTAAAAATGTTAATTTTGACGTGAATTAACAATTTTGTGCATTAAACTTTCATGCTTTCATTGAAGAGTCCTCTATTTGCAGCAATTACAGCCTTGCACATCTTTCTCATTCTTGCTGTCAAATTGAGGTACTCTTCAGAAATATCACCCCAAGCATCCTGAAGTACCACCCATTAGTTGGATTGGCTTGATGGGCGCTTCATTCAAACAATATACTGCTGCTCCCACAACAGGGTTGAGATCTGGGGACTGTGCTGGCCAATCCATTACAGAGGAAATACCAGCTGTCTGCTTCTGTCTTAAGTATTTACATACAATTTAATTTGAAGTAATGTTTCAAGTTATTGTTGCTGTTGGCGCTGAAAAATGGAGTGAAAACTTTCTTTGTTCAATACACCATTTGATTTGTGCAAATTCCACATTTTCCTAATACCCCCCCCCCCCCCCCCAAGCTTACAGGACAGACTATCAATGTCTATTTACATAGGTGTGAGAGCAAATTTACAAATTATAGGAAAACATGAATAGCATATACTGTATGCCTTCATCCTGGATCATGCAAATCAAAATTAGTAACCTACATTACTTAAACAAAATTAACATAACTCACCCTCCATCACAGAAAACTTATATGTGTCTGGCTTTCTTTGATGCAGATACTGTAGATCTCTGATCGATAACTATAGCCCAGCTGCACACTTGTCAGTAATGTAGAAAGATGAAACCAGCTCAGAGGCACTATTGAAAAGTTTTCTTTACCTGATACCTTGTATCGTAAGTCTGTGACTGTTTTGACACAAGATAAATCTCCCCCTGTGAGTGGTGTCGCATTTAAGTCTAACTGAAAGCTGCTGGAACAATTGGGGGGATTTGTTTCAGGCCCACATGATATCCAGTTTATCATGTGAGTGCAGCGGCCTTCACCTCATCCCATGATCATGAGCTGCTTTAGAGAAGGATGTCCATTCTTCAAGGTGGTGTACTGTTCTGGTGGAAAAAGCTTCCCTTCATCCCTCCCCTAGTTCAACTTAAGTAAACCACAGGAATTTCCTTCCTACAGAACATTTGAGTTAGTCACCCAGACAGAGATTATCCACAAGACCTCTACTGTATGCTATGGGTGCAAATATTTTTGTGTTAGTGCATGAGGCATCGTTTAGTTTGAACTTTTACCATCACCTCACCCCCACTCTGATCCTCGTGTTTCAAGAAGTCTAGAATCAAATCATCGAAATCTGTAGTTGTCAATTGTGGCTGCTATTCACAAACAGTTATGCAGACTCACTTTAAAGAGGTACCCTACCAATTTAGTATCATACTTCCATAAAGATGGGGGAGTCACAAGCAACAGAAGCCCGGATATCCTGATTTTTAGAATGTAGTATGAGTCCAGCTCCAAAAACACTGGATCTTACATTTCCCATAATGCAACTGAATAGAGAAGGAGTTCAAGAAGGTTGGGGTTTGGCTTACACTTCAGTGATGGAGTGTGAGACTGACAGGCTGATTGGGGATGCTGTACTGACTTAGAAGCTCTTGATCTGACAAGTCCATCCTATGTTTCAGCCCTAACCTATAGTCAAGTGCTTTGAGTAATGACTGAAAGAATGCAATCTGAAATGAGTTTCCTTCACTCTGTGACGGGGTCTCAGAGACCCTTAGAGATAGTGTGAGCAGCTCAGATGAACACAAGATGCTTGAAGTACATTTTGGCCTGGATAGTAGCATTAGGATGGTAAAGACACAAGCAAGGGTGTGTCTAAATGATGGGATTTCAGGACATTCACCTTTGGCAAATCATCAAATGAATATATCATCAGCCACTTAAAAACTCTTGATGAAAACCTCAGTATAAGTATTACTATGAAATGATCCATCCTATATAGTCCAGCTTGGAAAACCTGTATCCTCCCTGCACCGGTAACACTCAACACGAACCAGTCTGTTACTGTACATACCTCCAAACCAATTCCTGATTCCAGTTGTTAATATGGTAATATAAGAGCTGACTTGATCCATGATTAAATATAGACTGAGAGCTGCTGCTAGCCAATGAAGGCAAAGGTCAGGATGCAGGATACTGGGCACAATGGCAAGAGCTAATAGATGAATGATGAGAAAGAAAACTGCGGTTCACTTCTGTTTCCTTCTGCTTAGTACCAACTCCATGATAGAAGCATAAACTCACACCTCTCCAGCATCATGTTCGTTGCACACTGCTTGCACAGCACAGATAACTTCATGAATTATTCAAATCTTACAACACAGCCAGTAACAACAGCTTCGAGCAGAACTTTTTCAGGCATCTCAGTGTACGGTATGCCATGAGAGCCTGAATTACCATTTTGTTTAATTGCTTTCATTTCAGCCTGACTTTGTGGTCATGTGAGCTGATTTCTTGTTGGGAAGGGAGGAATTTTGTTTGTTTGTTCACAAATGTAGCCTCTATAAGCCCCAAAATTGACAAAATTTCATAAAAGACTATTAGATTAAACATACAACTAGCTAGCTAGTTTTTAGCATTATCTTGCCAGCTAAAATACAGTGATACCACAGCAGTTTGCAGTACAGTATATGGATTCACTCATGTCTTTTAACCACGTTGGTTGGGCTTGAATCACACTGTGTGTGGCAAGTGATATTGATGCAGCATCTAGTCCAACATGTTGTTAATAAATAAGCAGCTTTACGTATGTACAGCATGTGTGAAATGTGCGTGCACACTTTGCTGTAAGTTTAATTACAATGGGAGGCAGGCCATATGGTTTTATGCTAATCTTCTCAGTGAAGATTTTTTTTTGGCAAAGTGGTGATGTGCAGTATGAAGGTACACCTTTGCTTCTATTTTGAGCTTCTGTTGAAGTTACAGTGTTTATTAGACAGGTGAAGCATAATGACGTAACTCTGCGACACTGACTTCCTTCATGAGTCTTTTGTGGTATATTTGAATGGATGTCATTCATCACAGCTCTATGGAGGTTACAGCAAAACCTGGATAAAGAAAGACTCTTTAGAGACTGTATAGAAGGAGATCTATACAGCGTGGAGGAGGAGACTGTTGGTACACATGGGACTCTGGATGTTTTTCGATAAAGCAATGTATTTGGACCCTCAGTTCTCGCTGGGATTGGAATTCACTGAGCAATTCTAAACTAATTAACTGTAACCAGTAGGGAGACAGAGCTGCTCTGCTCCTGTGAGGAAAAAAATGAATGGGTCAGCAGACAGTTCACTGGGATCTGGTAATCCACATGGTGCAGTGAACAGGGCAGGACTCAGCTCACTTCCTGTACGGTAACTGGATTTTTGGAATATTTAGGAACAACAGTAAACCACTTTCAAGAATCAGGCTCCTTTTTCTTATTATCAACATATACCCTTGAGAGACAATACCACAAGTAATTTCTTTCAGACAAAGCTTGATATATGTAGCTCATTCATCTGTACCATAATGCTCTATTGTTAATTGTTATTAAGTAAAAAACATGCTGCTGCCTGCTGCTTGTGTTGCTAGGCAACATCTGGTTAAACAGAAAGAACTGTATCTGACTGAAAAGCATTTTTTGTTTCATTAATGGGTTACGCAAATAACGCTAGCTCTGAACACCTGAGTGAAGATGTACTGTTGCTGTGCTTCCATATAGTCTAACACTGATGCATCAAGAATCTTCAGAGGTACAAAAACACATCAATGAGCCACATTGTTTGCATTGCATGATATATTCCTTCATACCCATGAACACACACTGGAGTTTATTTGGATTCAAGCTCACAAACACCATTTGGCTGTTTATCTTTTAATTTATTTGTGACCCCCTTTGAAAGATTTAAGAATGAAAAGAATGGGTTTGGCATTTAGAGCCATTGTTCCAATTCACTGTTTTTGCTTTTTTCATGGGACAGAGTATTGATTTAGATCCATTTAGAAATTTGTGATTTTAAAAACTCCTATAATCTGAGCTTTGGCCTGAGGATGTTCTGTGAGCATGTCCCAGCACCTTGCTACCCTCTCCTGCCAACTGTTGTTCTCTGGGAGATTCGTAATAAGGACTGATGGAGTTTGAATGAATGTGGGGTTCAAGGTCAAGCAACGCTCGCTCACAGTTCATGGAGCTGTTAAAAAAAAAATGTCTAGGGTCTGAGCTAACCCGAGACTGAACCTCCGAAAGGTTCCATTAAAGGTGTTGAAGCAGGCTGGAGTGACTAAAGCGTGCAAAAGGGTTGGGGAGAGCCAAATGTTTCCACACATGATGCACCAGGTCTTGTGTGAATACATGAGGGAAAATAAAGAGTTCTTCCAGCTGCTCCCTGCTAATCATCTAGAAAAGAAATGGAACTCATAAATGTACAGACAGGATGATGTGACGCTGACGTATGCTTGGAATTAAATGTTTTTTAAAACTGGAATTGCCATCAAAAGCTGTTGATGCATGTTGTAATCACCAGTGTTTGTGATCATACTGTTGCACTATAATTCCATGTCTTTTGGCGTTAACTAGAAATGTAATTAATTACTTTTTCAAATCAAATAAAGCAATTACAATTAGTGCTGTCAAAAATATTGCGTTATTAACGTGTTAACACAAATCAATTTTAACGGTGTCATTTTTTTATCGTTAGATTAATGCTCTTTGTGACCTAGTGAACTTGTAGTTTTTTATAAACTGTGGCCACTGCTAGTAACGTTAGGAAAACTACAGGATCCGATTGTAAACAGGAAACAAAACAATAGGCACGCCCCACGCACGTGTTTGGTCTTGCCTGCTCGCTAGCTGTAAAAGAGTAGGCTACTGGTTTGTGTGGATGTCAAGCACCAAACGCCAAAATGGATGCGAACAAGATTCTGAATGGAAAGTTTAGTTTCAGAAAGTTACCAGATGGGTCAACTGACAAGACCAAAGTTATCTGTGTGTATTGTTGGTGTGAACTGAGTTATCACCGCAGCACATCCAGTCTGAAATACCACTTGATGGCCAAACACACAGCTAATGCGAATTCTCCGCCACCTCCTTGTCAAAACCAGGTGACAATGGATGGCTTTCCACAGACGCATATGGATATTGAACTAAGAGCAAGCTTACTGCAGCCATAGTCAAGTAATGTTCATTCTTTCTGGAGAGAAATGAGAGGCTGGGTTGATAAGCCTCTGGTGAATAAACAGAAGAGCAGTATAGTCTGACTGCTTTTATGTTCAAAGGAAACTTAAGAAATGAAAGTTTAAGCCATGGTTTAACTGCACTGAGTCCTAGTTTACAATGATGTGCACTTTGTAACTTGTATCACCCTGTTTTGATCCCTTAGAAAGGGTTGTTGAAGGGGCTTTTTTGTGACCAAGTATTTATTTTTATGTCATCTGTTTATTGACAGTTTTAAATTGTGTGAGATTTTGCTTCAAATGTGAATGACTGCTCAAAGTGAGAATGTTAGAGTGAAATATAACACTACATGTTGTTTTCAATAAAAAAAAACATTTGCACAAAGCAAGCCTATCCACTTTTCCATGTTGATAAGAGTATTAAAATGATGATTAATGGGACATTTAGAATAGTTAAAAATGTGCGATTAATTTGTGATTAATCGCGAGTTAACTATGACATTCATGAGATTAATCGCGATTAAATATTTTAATTGATTGATAGCACTAATTACAATTACTGAAATCAAAATGGCCTGTTAACCCATTGCTTTTCACCCTGTGAGCAAACCAAGTATAAACCCACCGTAAAAAAGCCCAGACTCAAACATTGCCTTATTTTATTTGCAACAATAGCTCAAAAATGTTTTCTTTTTATCTTCTCATATTTTGTAGATTCATATTTTAAACTTTAATTATTTCAAAATTCACAAAAAAGGTGCTACATAAAAGCAGAAAAATAATCAAATATGAGTAAGTTCCTTTTATTTGTTCAGTACATAATTCAAAATGTGAAATACTTAGTCTGCCTTCCCATGTGGTCATTCTATATACGCTGTTTATTGATTGAATCAAAGGAAAATGTGTTATATTGTGATATGTAGCCTGTTGTTATCTGGATAAAAGGCTTTGTATCAGGATGTAAGAATTTGGTCGTATTTCTGTATTACCAAAGGAAAAATTTCAAACCAGACGTTTGAAAAGTAACAAAAATTACAATATAAGTTCAAGGAAAGCCATTTTGCATACACCTTGGCTTGTCCATGGCCTGAGCAAACAGCAAACATTTTAATACGTCATAGCAGGAAGAGCATGTGAATTACTGACAACACAAATAACAACTTTTATCCACTGAGGTGTGTCTTATCCATTGGCATGGTATTATGCATATTGGCACACTGGAATTGCTTACTGGGAAACTTGGATGGACTTAAGTTATTGTTAATGTTTATTAATTACTTCTGTGCTTTTCCTGCTATAAAACTTTAAAAAGACTCTTGCAAAAGAGGTCTATGGACACACTCAACAACTGATCGAACAATCAGCACAAAGATTTTGCTGTAGCACTTTGAGATTTCTTGGAATGAAAAGTGCGTTATAAATAAAATGTATTATTATTATTATTATTATTATTAGATTGTTTGCCCCTTCCAGTATTGACTTTTAAAGTTTAACTGAATTCATCTGTCATTCCATTTTTGACCAAACAGATGCAGCAATGTGAGAGGGGAAAAATGAAATATTTGCCTTGAGAAAACAACACTTTCGGATTGTTGTTGACTGCGAGCAGAAGCACCTGATGCCTACTGCTTGAACAGACACAAGACTGACATGTTTAGTTGCATCCTTTGCCCTGAACATGGTTTCAAAACAATCCAGTTGTAGCCTGGGCTGCAAGTATAGCAGATGGCCCTGAGGTACAAAAATACAACAGTAGAAACTGTCTATAACCATCTTTCTCACAATATCAATCCTCACTGGCTGCGCTGTAGTTGAAACACCTGCAGGTGCAGCTGATGACATCTAGCTGCCGTTCTCTGGGCCATTCTGAAATTGGCATTCAGTAAATGATCTTCAGACCTTATGAAAGCCTCACAAAATGTCAGAAATGAATCAAGTATGAAATGGCACACTGCGGAAATGCAGACTAACTGGCTCAATCATCCTAAATACATTGAAATGCTATGGACATCCCCTAATCGCATCATCTCTCATTACTTTTACTCATTCAAGCTTACCTGATAATGGCCCGTGAGCGGAAACATTTATTAAACTGAATCTGACCTCATATTGTCATAATGTAAAGGCACAATGTCATAATAGTCCTTTTTTTGGACACGCAAAAATGATTAATTTCCTCGCTTGCCATTCCTGTTGTAAGTTAGGCTATTTCTTGTGAGAGTAGTGGATAGTGGCTGAAGTTTGACTATTTTCACAATGCATTTTCCTTAGCCATGATGCTATCAAAACCAGCTCTAAATTCACTCCGTGCATATAGGGGTTGCTGGCTAATGACCAAAGATGGACTGCAGAAGGGCGTAGCAAATATTACTACATATTGTAGAGTAATATATCAGTTAATGCATGGACATTTAGGTAGGCAGGCAAAATTTTTGGATCTTTTGAGAGAACAAGGCTTGTCATTTCCCCCTTCTTACACTCTTTATGCTGAAATAAGCCAACGATCTGTTTGCTGTTTACCTTAACAGATAGTGAACAAATGGTCTTGATTTTCTCTGTTGTGCTGTTGTCAGGGTGGACCTAAGCACAAGACAGACACAGGGGTAAGGGTGTTAAGCAGGATTTATTGGAGGGAAATGGGGAAATGGAGGAAGAGGTGCATGGAGAAGTTGGCTGGCAGAAAGAGTGGGCAGAGGGGTGATGGTGGAAGGCCAGGCTGGATGATACACATGAGGGTGATTGGCATGGACAGGCTGGAATTACCTTGAGGGTTAGCAGACAGGAAAGCAAGCAGACAAGCAGGGAGGCAGGCAAGCATGAGATGAGAGATGAGGCAAAAGGGGAAGACAGTGAGTGACAGGCTAGGAAAGAACATGAAATATAAATCACCAAAAAATGTACAGAGGCCTGAAGTGTATAACCACAATGGGAATGAAACAATGCTCTGGCCACAAGTGGGAAAATAGCCAGGATTGATCTACAGAAGAGGTGATGAGCTGATGGATGGCAGTGTGTAGGTACACAGAGATGTGATGAGTAGCAGCTGTGCAGGACTGTGCCACTGAACAAAATCTCCTCATGTAAGCAAAGGAGATAATGGCGCACACTACATACACAACACAGTCCAAGCCAAAAACACGATGCTGGGACGCAGTTGTGGCCATGTGACCTCTCATCTAACTCTCAACAGGAACGTGAATAACCACATTTCCTAAAACAATGCCATGAACTCTCCCATCCAGGCGGATAAAAACAGCAGAAATTGAAGATATACTAAAATCAAATTTGGCCTATAAACGAGAACGCAGCCATTACTCTGAAAAACCTCACTACAGATTAGCTATTACAATTTCAAATAAAAAGGAATAATTTCACATTTTGGGAAATAATTTCACTTTCTTGTGCAGAAGACTTGGTCAAAGGGGGAGAAGAAAAACACACGTGTAGCTCATTATCTTATAGAAATGCTAAAGACGCTGGGCTCAAGTTTTTAAGTGCAGGTGTAAACAGTAAATAAGGCTGAAAATATTTATAGAAAATAAGCAGTAAAAAATATTCCGTCTCGGTCTTGTTCCCTGGAATCAAGGGAAACCAAAGGGTACACTTTCAGGTTTGTATGCTAAATATGCAGCTGGAGCCAGCAGCTGGTTAGCATAGCTTATAACAAAGTGTCAGGGTCTGGGGTTTGTTGTGGTCTTTGTTTTGTTTTTTTTTCTAGTGGTGTTTCTTGCAGCTTGTGTGAGCTTGTGCGTAGATAAAGCCGCAGCATGGTCTCTAGCCATTTCCCGCAACAATCCTGCTCTGTGTTCTGATTATCAAACTTTCACTGCTGAAATGCACCAAGTTTTTGACCACCCGGTTAAGGGCAAAGAAGCTGTTAGTCAGTTGCTGTCTCTCGTCCAAGGGAGGGGTTCAGTGTCACAATACGCCCTAGATTTTCGCATATTGGCAGCGGAGAGTGGGTGGCATGACAGTGCTCAGAAGGTGTTCTTAAAGGGACTCTCTGATGAAATTAAAGACAAGTTAGCAGCTAGGAGATTAAATGAAATTAATTGAATTAAAGACAAGTCCAGCCACGAGGCTGGACAACAGACTCAGGGAGAGGCGCAGGGAGAGAGTGGAGAAGCAGAGGGCCACCCTCAACCCATCCACTCTTCGCCACTGCTTGCAGTCGCCACCACCCTCTCCTGCACCATCCGGGAAGGTTACCAGTGGACATGATGGGAGACCTTCCCTGGCTCCAGCCTCCGTGGAAGAACCGATGCTACTGGCGCGTTCCAGGCTCACCCCGGCGGAAAGCGCCGGGTTTGCCTGGGTCTCTGCCTCTACTGTGGCAACAAGGGACATCGCCTGGCAGCCTGCCCCGCTCTGCCAAAAGTGTAGGCTCACCAACTGATCGGGGGGTATTGGTGAGGTGTTCTCCCTCGACTTCAACCCCCGCCAAATGTCTTCAGCTGAGAGGTATGCTGCACTGGTCACACGTTTCACTCCCCATACATGTCTTAGTGGATTCTGGAGCACATGACAGCTGACACTGACCTAGCCGAGCAAATCAACATTCCTCTGGTTAGTTTGTCTGAGCCTAAGGAGGTTTTGGCCCTGGATGGCCGCCTTATTGCCTCAGTAACCTCTCACACTGCTCCCATTTCCCTCACGCTTTCTGGTAACCACACAAAGACTATTGAACTATTTGTCATTTCCTCACCCACTCATCCAGTGGTTTTAGGCATTCCCTGGCTAGAGCACCATAACCCCATTATTGATTGGTCCACTATTTCCATTACCTCCTGGAGCAGTTTTTGTCACCAGAACTGTCTCAAGTCTGCCATCCCTACTGCTGTTTCTTTTTCGCAATCACCTCCCGAAGACATTGACCTCTCAGCTGTCCCCGGTGCCTATCATGACCTCAAGCAGGTTTTCATTAAGGATAGAGCCCTGTCCTTGCCCCCACACAGGCCCTACGATTGTGCTATTGACCTGCTCTCTGGTGCCCCATAACCTACTAGGAAGTTGTACAACCTGTCCAAACCGGAGAAGGAGGCCATGGAGACATACATCCGAGAGTCTTTGGTGGCAGGCCTTATTCGTCCTTCTTCCTCTCCAGTTGGTGCAGGTTTTTCCTTCGTTGAAAAGAAAGATAAGACTCTTTGACCCTGCATCAACTTCAGAGGTTTGAATGACATTACTATTAAGAATAAATAACCTCTACCACTGATTGACTCTGTTTTCGCCCCCCTCCACAATGCAGTGGTTTTCACCAAGTTGAAACTTCGGAACACCTACCACCTGGTTAGAATGCGAGAGGGGGACGAATGGAAAACTGCATTTATCACTCTTCTGGGCCACTTCGAAGACCAGGTTATGCCTTTTGGCCTCACAAAGGCTCCAGCCGTTTTCCAGGCACTCATTAATGATGTCCTTAGAGACATGTTGAACAAATTTGTGTTTATTTAGACGGCATTTTGATTTTTTCTAAGGACATCAATGAGCATATTGTGCATGTCAGAACTGTGTTACAGCAGCTGCTAGAGAACAAATTATTTGTTAAGCCGAGAAATGTGAGTTTCATGTGTCTTCTGTTGCCTTTTTGGGTTATATTGTGGAGAAGGGTCAGCTCAAGCCGGATCCGGCCAGGATTAAGGCAGTGTTGGGCTGGCCCACACCTCACAACCGCAAGCAACTCCAAAGATTCCTGGGGTTTTGCCAAAATTTTACAGGAGGTTCATTAAGAACTACAGTAGGTTGGCGAACCCCTTAACTCAACTGACTTCAGTAAAACATTCTTTTGTGTGGTCACCTGCAGCTGAGGCCGCCTTTAATCAATTAAAGACTATGTTTTCCACAGCACCTGTGCTAGTACACCCTGATCCTCAACTGGAGTTTGTGGTTGAGGTGGATGCCTCGGATTCAGGTGTCGCGGCCATTCTCTCTCAATGCTCTCCAGTGGACCAAAAGCTCCATCCCTGCGCCTTTTTCTCCCGGCGCCTCACCCCAGCTGAGAGAAATTACGATGTGGGGAACAGAGAACTCCTTGCAGTCATCCAGGAGTGCAGACACTGGCTTGAAGGTGCAGTACATCCATTTATTGTTTGGACAGACCATAAAAACCTCTCTCCGCTCTGCAAGCAGGCTTAAATCTCGCCAGGCTCGGTGGGCTTTGTTTCTAGGAAGGTTCAATTTCACCCTCGCCTACCGATCGGGCTTCCGGAACATCAAGCCTGATGCACTGTCTTGCCAGTTTGCACCTTCAGTTGAAGACATCCCGGTGGAGACCATCTTGCCATTCTCCTGTGTGGTCGAAGCGGCCAGATGGGGGATTGAACAGGTGGTCCAGGAGGCCCAGCGAGATCATCCTGCTCCGGAGGATTGCCCTGAGGGCCGTCTCTTCGTTCCTCCCCCAGCGAGGCATTCCTCCAAGTTGGCCTGCCATCCTGGCACTCACCAAACCCTCTCCTTGCTGCAGCAGTGCTTTTGGTGGCTGTCCATGGCTAAAGACACCAGAGAGTTTGTTGCCGCCTGTCCCGTCTGTGCCCGCAGTAAATCCTCTCATCAAGCTCCAGCCGGCCTCCTCCATCCCTTGCCCATACCGCCGAGGGTTAGAAGAGCTGGATTTTTTGTTCCTCCTTAGCCAGCTGAAATTTCTGTTTGTCTATTAAAAGATTCTTTAACTGTTTGCCCGTGTCCGGCTCTGCTACTGTTGGTCCAAATCACCAAAAACGTAACACAAAGCTTTGAAACATTGAAGGATTTTTTTCATCACTTTTCATTTTGTACCAGTAGCAATGTAATCATGCCTTGCCACAGGGGAAATGACTGGTGATTGCAAATCGGTAGATAAATACATCCACTTACAGATTTAATAGACTTTTTTTCTGTTGGGGAGAAAAGTGAACAAGACTGTTTACAACAGCACAAATGAAAATGGGAGACTGGGAGTAACATCATACAATACCCAAATAAAAACATCTTATCTAGGCATCTAGAGGGCACGAATATTCCTGTCTCGTATTTTTGGGACATTTTAATAACCAACATATCTGGAATGTTCAATTTGTGACGCCAATTGGACAAAATGGCTAAACAAGATGGGGTTTTGTTTATTTTGGCCTGCAAGGGACCATGACCCAGTGGAGATCACAGGATACAAGTCCTTTTGCCATCTGTGATGTAGTTGTTGATCCAGTTTTAGAACAAAGGACAATGTCCCACTTGTGTGGCATTCAGTGTAATGAATGAGGAGACAAACACTTGAAGAAGCTTCACATCTACAAACAGCGTGTTGGCAGGAAAGCTGCCTTTGTCAGGTTGTGCGTCACTCACCTCCTTTATTCTTTCATTGACTTGTCAAGCCTTGATCTCAATAGTTTATTTTTTCTCAGTCACTCCTCATAAAACACCCTCAGTCTCACTACAGTCTCACTACTGCAGCATCAAAAATACCCATTTCACATTGTTTTGCAGTATTACACTACATAGAATATCCTGTCATAATCAGAACATGAGCTCTTATTTGTAGTCCCTCTATGCTACTCAAAAAACAGACAAAGAAAAAAAAACATGTAAATAGTCTTAAAAACAAAACATTTTTTGTGGTGGAGTGCAGAGGATGAATTAGGGAGTCATGGAGCCTGATGAAAGATGCTGCTCTGTAGTCTGGTGGTACAGCAGCAGATACTTCTGTGTCACTTGCTAGATGACAGCAGGGTGAATAGGCTGAGCCGGGGGGGGGGGGGATTATGTTTTATCTTTGGGATCTGTGCAGTTTGTTCTGGGTGGCTTCCACTTCAGAACTCTCCTGTTCTGAGTTGTGTACAATTCATGTTTCCTGTCCTGCTTTCTATTGCTTCTCTGTTAAAGTTAACAAGAACTCTGTATGGGAATTTTGCCTATTTAAGTTTCCTTAAGAAATGTAGCTGTTTCTGAGCTTTCTTTACTACTGATATATGTGATGTCCTTGACTGGTTCTCTGTGATGTTGATTCCCAGCAACCTAAAACTGTTCGCCAGCTCCACCTCAGCTCCAATGATGTTGACAGGAGTGTGTGTCTTTGTCTCCTTTTTTCTTAAATAAAGAAGCAAGTCTTTGGTTTTAGTGACATTGAACAGTAGATTGTTCTCTGTGCATCCCATTGACTGATTGTTGATTTCTCCTTGATATGAATTCTCATCATTGTTTGAAGTGTTCATCATTGTTCGTGAGTGTACAGCGTTAACAAGAGGGGGCTGAGCACACAGCACTGGCGGGCTCAGAACTGTCACCCGGCTTCATCAGCACTACATGAAGCCACAGAGGAAAAACAAACAGCTTATCAGGTTTGAAGATATATGGTACCTCACTGTGCCTTATGCAGTGGGGATGTCCTGATCAAGCGTTATTTAGCTACAATCCCAGTCCTACTTGATTATCTGATGATACCAAGACTAGTCTGGAATTATAATTTCCTAAATGCTACCTGTCCAGTTCAAATGTTTGTGCCAAAGATGTCAAGACAAGATCCTTATACATAGCAAGATCAATATATATGTAGCATAAAATCTGCAATTTTAATTTGTGAAATTGACATGACACGGATGCTAACAGTTATGTTTGCATTGGAATTGACTGATTCTGTCCTCTGTGGGTGTCAAAAGTGAAAATCACTGGCACCAGCCCACCAAGATCATTTTTCTCACTTAGACAATTTTCACTTGCAGTGAACTGCTCGTACTGTAGAGCCAGGCTGTAATAAAGGACAGCAGCTTAGTAGTGGATTAGGTGGACAAAACACAGCAGACTACATTTAGAAAGGTGGGTATTTGACTAGGTTTATACCAGCCGATATCCATCCATTAAAATATGCTATATGTTATTTATCTTCATTGGTGGTAACAAAGAGACTATGAAGAAACGCGTGCTTACAAGAGTTATCAGTCAAGACTCCAGCTGGATCTTACATTTCAGAATGCAGATGGGACAAAATCAGGATGAAAATAAGTTGTAAAAGTGCAGTGGTCATGTTCTCTCACTTTTGAATGGGAAATTGCCAAAAGAAATGCAGTAGAGCACACTTTTCACATTCTGATGTACAAGGGAAACTGCTATGTGTTCCCATGATACCAAATAATCTTGCACAATAATCAAAGATATTGCTTCCTTAATAATTTCCGTGAACAGCTGGTGAGTCATGTAAATTTGTTAACCCTGCAATAACTGAATTTTTGGCCACTAAGGGGCAGCACAAATAAGCTATAAACCCAACGCTGGTGTATGATGTTCCACGCGGAAACCCTTTTTACACAGTCTCAAAGTTTTGTCATATACATTTTCAGTTATATGTTTTTATGCTTGGCTGAGGTTGAGAAGTTGGTGTAAAATGTGATCAAAAGGTCACAAAGTGCAGTGGAAACAGATTTAGAGAATTATGAAGCATGTGACCTCACATCCAAGCTTCTGCTCCACTGAAGAGATGAACAATTGTGTCAGATTAAAACATCGGATCGGAGCATCTGTGTGGAGTGATGAGGAGGCTGTTACATTCACATTAATACATTAAACAACATAAATGCCATATTTCAATCCATCATTTTCATTTGTTTGAGCTTAAACCGATGGTTTTTTTAATTACATAATCTCAAATAATATTCACATACATGAACAGTAGTGGATGAAAATGGACTTTAATTTCAATTTTAGATGGAAACTTTGGTTTAATTTTAAGTCCGCGCCAGAGCTCGAATGATTGTTCACAACAGCGTAAAGAAACTGAACCTCATTACGCAGGTTACGTGTGAGAACACAGTTTCCCTAGAGGACATCTGGGGAAGTCACGAGTAGCTGGCCTCAAACCACACCCCCACTTGTCCTTGAAATTATTTCCTATTATAATCATACTTGTGGGACTGCCTGTCTGCCTATGCATTCCGGCACAATGGTGATTACATTCATAAGCCAGAATTATATGATCCTTCCAGGTAACATGGATGTCTGGAGCATTTTCTCAGGCTCTGCATCTAACATCTGTGTGAGTACAATGGAAGTTAGTTAAGTAGCATCACAGATTCAAACTGTATTCTTTGAAGATATACAGTTAGCAATAAGAAAAAACTCAAAATTTATCTTGACATAGCAGAACTCAAAAGCACAGGAACAAATGGTTAAAAAAACATAAGGCAACAAAAACATTAAGTACACTTAAGTACACCAAGTCCCTCACAAACCCAGGGAATTGGGGCAAGTGTTCGATTGCTTGTGTGTTTCCACCCACCGGTGCTGCCTGTGAGAGAAGAAAGTGGGTATAGAAATGCAGGGAGGCAAATAGCATCTGTTAGCAGAGCTTTCTGTCATCATTGGAGCATCAAATAGGATATTCTGATGGGCTGAGAAACCTACTGTTCTTTCACACCTGCATCACGCATCCAGAAGATGGTCTGGCAGGCTATCTTCAGAACTAAAAAAAAAACCAAAAAAACAAAGCAAGTAAACAAAATGAGTTTCGATAGCACACGGAGAAAGGAGGAGACCAGATGTTTAACTGACATTCGGTCTTTTCAGTTGTTTTCTGAGGGGATGAGAGAGAGGAAATGAATTGAATTGACAACACATGTTTGCAGATGCACGTGTCTACAAACCAATCAACTGCCAGTATAGGGAGATGCAAGTGATAACGTATGCACTAATTATAGTGTGAAACCAAAATTAAATAACAATAACAAAAAAGTGAACCTTGCCTCAGACCTTGGAGAGGCTTATTTGCATGTGTGCATTATGTATCTGTCATGTTTCGGGTGTACAGTAAGTGAGACCAGGCATGGTTGTAACACCTCTCAAATTCTTTCCTGACTTCTTTGTTGTGTTTTCAGTTCATAATACGTCAGGGAACTAATTGTAAGAGCAAACACTTCTGTTTCATCTAAAGGTCCTTATCAGATGTAGAGTGATACCATTGAAGTGCTATTTTATGGCTTTGGTCATTTGACCAAACACTGATCCCAAGAAATTACATTAACTTAAATTTAGTTAGACTTGAGTGAATTGTAAAATACTTGCTCTGTTACCAACACTACGGCTTATTATGACTATACTACTATGGCTATCAAGTCAAGTTGTGTCTAGTTTATCTATAACGCACATTCAAAAAAACCCACATTGACTAAAATACTGTACAGACCAGAGCAGGTGGTTAAAGCCACAAATACAAGAAAATCGACATAAATATTATTGCGAATAGCTCATGAACAATGGACAAATCAACAATACATAGGCACAAGTCAATAAAATCAACCACATCAGTCTTAATGGTTGTTTGGTGAAGTGTTAATATCAGTTTGGTCTCTCGATGTTCAGTTAACAAACTTGTATGATTCATTTGGCACAGATGTATGCGGAGGCAGTTAGCCTCTACCAAAAAATAAAAATAAAAAAAATAGAAATGTGTCACCCTGTAACTCAAAGGTTGTCCTATTCACATGCTGTGTCTTTTTTGTATGTAAACTACCGCTAAAAAATATTGGTTAATAGTAAGACTACACACAGTAATCATCTGCCTGCATACCTTCACGTTAAAGCTAACATTAAGCTTGATGCTACAGTTAGATTGATTGGCTATGGACTGGGCCCAGGTGGAAGCAAAAAGAAGGGCAGCTTGGGACTTCAGTGGTACAGATGGAGCTGAACAGAGGTAACTGCAGCCTTGGCTTCCTTTTATAGGAACAAGGGAGATTGGTAACCAAAAGCACAAAAAGGTAACAAAAGGTAACATATCCAAGAAAGTGTTGATGAAGGTATTGTGGGTATACCACAGACTACACTGGTGACATCCAGGGCTTGGATATTGAGATCATAGGGGATTACAAATACTTGGGTGTTCATCTCAACAACAAACTGGACTGGACAAACAACACAGATGCCCTGTGCAGGAGGGCCCAAAGTCGTCTGCACCTGCTAAGAAAACTGAGGTCCTTTGGAGTATGTAGGACACTGTTAAAAACATTTTATGACTGTGGTGGCATCTGCAGTTTTCTATGCAGTGGTCTGCTGGGGCTGTGGAAGCTCAGAGAGGGACAGGAAAAGACCAAACAAACTGGTCAGGAGAGCTGACTCTACTCTGGACTGCCCTCTGGACACCATCGAGGAGGCAGGTGAGAGGAGAATGTTAGCCAAGTTGACAATGATCATGGACAACCCATCTCAGCCCCTGTATGAGACAGTAAGCTTAAGCTTAAGCTTAAGCAGCTCCTTCAGTAACAGACTGCTGCATCCAGTCTGCAAGATAGAACGCTATTGCCGGTCCTTCATCCCAACAGCTGTCACACTGTTAAACGCCAGCATCATGTAATGTTGTACTGTAATGATGCTATCTTTCTCAATTCTACATCATAAAACCCACTTTGTTTGTACTACATTGATATCAAGGGAAGAACAGAACAATTTTTGTACTTGGGCTGTAAAACTGGGGTTAATCACAAGTTCTGTGGTGTCCCTGGAGGATGGAGTTTAGGAAGAGTAAATAACAGAGCTGTTTTAGAAAACCTATCAATAATGGTGAAAATGACTGTTACTATTATATGGGGGATAGGAGCTATGTGTGACCAGGATTGGCTGGGTATGGGCAGAGGGTGAAGCAGTCTGGAAGTAGGTTTAATTGAGATCTCTTTCCAGGTACAGACAGAGCAAGTTGGGAAAAACTCCCAGACATCCTTCTCCATCCTGAGTTCATACTTAATGGATTCAGACAGATCATTCTGGAAAGCTCCTTGAAGAGCTTCTTCATTCTAGCCACCAAGAGTGTGAAATTCTATCTCCCTTGCAGCAACAACGTGGAACCCTTGATGGAGGGATAATAACCTTTTTGTAACATCTTTACCAAGGATGGAGTGGTCAAAGGGCTTCCTAAATTCTTCCATGAAAAAGGCATATGAAAAACATAGGGCATACTGCTTTTCCCACACTGCTGAAGCCCAGGAAAGCACAGTTCTACAGAGGCAGCCCATCAGGCAGCAGATTTGACTCATTCACTGAGACACGTAAGGGGTAGCTGCTGGAAAACTAGCGAGCACGGAACTAAAAAGGCTCTGCAGCTTCAAGGTTAGCATCATAAGGCACTGGTGTAGGGCTCATGGGGTGAAGGAGAGGGGATGCGAGATGGCAGTGGTGGGCTTGGTGCTGGTCGTGGCATCTGGAATGTGAGTTGCTTCTGCAGGTTTAACAGGGTCCATGACATTTCTGTTACCTGAACCAACAAGGTCTGAAGGGCAAGCAACTACATCACACATGGACACCCACACACACACAAAGAGAGACAGACAGTGAGACAGGGCCACTCCAACAGTGACATCAGGTCAATGAAATACTGAAGATGACATCCCAGGGGCAGATGTAACACACTTGATAATATGCCTATCCAATACAATCAAAGTCTATACATGAAAACATTCAAGCATCCATCAGACCAACAGGGCAAGGTGACGGATAAGTTGGTCCTAAGTCAGTGCATGGCAGCTGATACATATTTTCGTGGGTGGGGCACAGCCACTGAGGACTTCTGCTTGCACAGGAACAAAACTGTTGTCCGGCTTGGTTTGCTTTGCATTAGGAAAGCTTTGCTGCTTCATCTGCTTCTCTTGTCACTGAGCAGAAAGACCCTCTGCAAAACATAAGAAACGTTTGAGTTCATTACATGTAAACATTTCACAACGCTGTGTGTAGGTGCACATTCACTTCGTAAACACTAGGAAAGAAGATAGAAAACTAATTTCTGCTGTTAATTTCATAGTTTAGAACTTATAGATCAAAATGCTCATTGAAACTGTATTCATTTATTCACTTTAAATATTTACACAGGTCACTGTTTAGACTTTGTCCTCTCAATCAATGTTAGACTGTCAGTTCTTTTCTGGCTCCACAACACCTGTGTGGAGGAGTGAAGGGCATTTCCTTGCATAGGCTATTTTGAGATGGTTGTTTTTAGTTTATTTTCCTGATGGAGTCATCAAAACCACAGCGTTATTGTCCCCTGGGATTCACTCCGTCAGCCTCTGCTTTGCCACTACACAGCTTCAGCAGAAAGCAGCTGATCCTGCACCGACAGCTGGTAGTCAAGTCAGGTACACACAGACACAAACCCAATAGGAAACAGGAGAGTTTCCCTCCAAAGTAAATTTTACCACAAGAACTCATTCTGGCTTTCAGGGCCCCTGGCAGGTTAATCCAGCCCTGCCGTGGACCGGTTGTAGATCTATAAAATACATCACGGGTCGAAAAAATCTGTCCCTCCAGACTTAATGTCACAGCAATAGAAAACAGTTAAGTAATGAATACAGTAATGATAATCTTTATGCTATTTTCAGGGATACAAGTTACAATTAGTTTCTTTAGCTATCAAAATGTCTGTGATTATTATGTTAATCAGTGAATAATTTAGTCGGACAGTAGTGAAAAATGCCCGTCACAAGGTCTCAGAGCTGAGTGTGGCGTCCTCTCAGAGCTTATTTTGTCCCACCAACCCTCCTAACCTTAAAGAAATTCAGTGTACGATGATATAATACATAGAAGAAAAAAAGGTCCCATTGGAGAAGCTAGAGCTGAAAATGTCTTGAAAAAATGACAGAGATGATTTATTGATCATCAAATTTCATCTTTTGACTAATTGTCTAATTGTTTCATGTCTTTTTCATCTTTGCAATGCAATGCTGAACTGCGCTGGTGAAACTTTGGAGAGCTGGCAGTGTTTCATTTTTATTCATAATGGGCCTGAAATGAAGCTTGAAACGCCAAAAGACCTTCAATCAATAAAGCAACCAGCATCTCTGTGTGCCGTGGGGTGCATGCTTTGAGGTCGGTGCGTTCACGGACTTTGATTTGACCAAACCAAAGGTCACTTCTCCAAGGTGCAGCGGTGCCCTAGCGAGAGGTGAAAGTTCAAATGATTGCGATGGTTTTATTTTGAAAGGCGTCACCGGAAGTTGGGATTCTTTTTACCACTCAGCGTCTGCAGGCGGTAGCCCATATAACAATATGATTACTAAAGTCGGGCTGATTGACTTGTCACTGCTCATACGTGGAGGCTCAAAGGAGAAGTTGAAGCTGAAGCAAAGGAATAATCTCCAACCTGTTTCCGTCCAGCAGAAGGACCTCCACTCACCGCCATCGTCTTTTTGGAACAGTTTCATGTGGGAATTAAACCCCGCTCGAGATGACTGATGCCCGATGATCAAAAGGTGGGTGATGAAGCAAACCTTCGCTTTGGGATTGTTGCTGTTTTATTAAGATTGTTTTCTCACCCCGAAAAACGAATTTTCGTTCAAATGTCAGTTCATGCTGTCTTATCACCGTCCAGTCGCCAAAGCAGAGATGGGAAAAGATCCGACGTGATTTAAAAAAAGAAAAAAAAAAAAGTTGATCAGCTGGGTCGTCTTCATGTAGCAGCGGTCATTGCTCGGGCTTCTGTCCGGCCGGAGCGTCTTTTCACCGTGCGCGCAAAGCGACAGGAAGACCTGCAAACGCGTCGAAACAACAAAGACTGACAGCACCTTTTTTTCACGTATTTGTCGATATGTAGAAAAGTATTGAAATAAGTACTTTCCCTTCTCTTTGCAGCACATTTAATGAAGAAATGACAATTATTAACGAGTTGTGTTTGGCTGTGATAATATGAGCTCTGTGTCAAACACAGTCTTCAGATGAGGTCTAACTCCCTGTCAGACCTCTTATTAACAAACAGCTACAAACCCACATCAACTGTGAACCAGATGGAATTATTTTAGATTTTGGAGAGGGACTGCTGCGTAAAAAGTTCTGCCAATAGCATCTTATACTTAGGCTACTGTTACTTTCACATGGGTCAGAGCATAAATACAGAATTTTAGGCCAAATTTCAATTCTTTCGTTCGACTGCTACTACTACTGCTATTATTGTTCTTAATAATAATAATGTTTAATTTTGTATTTGTATTCGTACAGCACTTTTTAAACCCGTTACAACGTGCTTTGCATGGCTGGACCGGGATGGGAAAAAATAAGATTAGACAATTAGAAATTCTGTAAAAATAAAATGGAATAAAATGCCCACCAGTAGTGTAGATGAAACAATAAAAATAATGATAATAAATAGGACAGGACATGTTAAAAATAAAACAGCATGCTAGTGTTAAAAGAAAGCTTTTTTTAAAAAAAAGAAAAAAAAGAGAGAAAGAAAGAAAGAAAGAAAGAAAGAAAGAAAGAAAGAAAGAATTTTGGACAGCTTGAGGGCCAATATTCAAGTATGGACGGAAATGACTTGATAAGCAGGACATTTGTGCTCTGAACAATGCATCATGTTTTAGAAGTGGATCTGTAACTGCAACGGAAATGCTCAAGTAAAGGACAACACCTCAAGATTTTACTGAAGCAGAGTACTTGAGGAAATGTATTCAGTTACAGCTTGGTTTCTGTGGAGCTCCTCCTGACCCAGCCCTGTCACTTAACCTCCTCAGGTGGGTTTCCTTACCCATGTCAATTGTTGTATGCTGAGCAAGTTGGAATCTGAAATATCATGCGAATATGTGTGTGAACTCTAATCTCATCTAAAGCAATGATGAGCCCATGCGGTTATTATGGCGACAGCCGCAGCCAGAGGCATTATGTCCTCGGGTCGTCTGTCAGCTGTCTCATTCTGTGAACGCGATGTCTCACGAATGTCTTGATGGAATTTCTTCAGATTTTGCGCGAATGTTCGCTTGGACTCAAAGATAAACTGATTAGAAGTTGACAGTCAAAGGTCACTGTTACCTCATACCTGAATAATTCTCGCTCTAATTATGACAGTATTTCACACAAAGGTCTCACAGGATAAAATGAAGAAGTCACATTTTATATTCAAATGGTCAAAGGTGAACTTCACTGTGACATCATAATGTTCTGCAGAAACACTTTTATTATTATTATTCAACACCATAACAGATGCTGAGTTGGTGTAGATCTAATCTTGGGCGTCCACCTTGGAACTGTGCTGATTGTGTAGATCTTCTGTGCTGACGTGTGTGAAGCATCCTCGTTTTACTATTTGTAGCTTCTTTGCAGCAGCATCCATATTTGAAGCATTGTTGCTCATTGGTTCTGCTGATGTTGATCTTCAGGTGATTGATCTCCATGTGATGAAGCTCTCTATCAGTGCTCTGTGCTCCTCTGAAAAGGTAGTGTCATGAGTGAAGACAGCATGTTTCTCACATGTCAGTATAACAAAAACATACATTTTGTTAAATTCCCTCAAAGTCTTCACTACATGTTTTACATGACTCTGGACTGACATGGATGTAAATGCAAGTTGACTGGTTGGAGGAGGCAAACAACTGCAAGGCAGTTATTCTATTTTTTCACACCAGAAGACTGTCAAAGGTCGGCATTCATGTGAGTGGAAAGTTGTTTTGCTTTTGGCAGAGGTCCTAAGGGGTTATCATCAAAGATCACAATCAAACTCGACGAAGTCACAATATCACCACATTATTTCCTGTTACAGTTTTCGTTGAATGATAGTTTTCCTCGAAAGTTGCTGAGAACTTTTTGAGCATGAAAGCATGACATGTTCAATATCATCAAGATTTAGTTCCTGCTAGGACAAACATGTAAGTAACAGATGTATTTGAACACAGACAGTACAGAATTCTTAGATGTGGTTCAACAGTTTGTTCCATGTTTTCCTTTTATGGATTCCCACTTAATGGGATGCTCGCAGTATTTAATTAACTGAACTGAAGAAATATCAAGTTTCACCAGTTTCACTTACTGTCGTCTTTTGTGTGATTTGAACATGATATAATTGCTGTAGGTGAATGAATGCTAAAATTTCAAGGTTCCCAGAAAACATGCCGTTGACATGACTGCAGTGTCCTCAAAGGTAGCTACGGCCCTGTGACAGCATTAGTATTGTTAACAGGGACAGATGTGACAGGAAAAATCTGATTAAATCAGCACTGCAAATAGTCTCCAACCATGTTTAATGTGCTGTTTTAAATTATTCATCACATTTCTCTATGTGGACAGGTGAAGTAGACTGATGATAAATTGGTTTAAAAAAGGTCATGGATTTGGTACAAGGAAATTAAAGTTTACTGATGGCCCCATAAATGCTATAACAGGAATTAGATACAGTTGTGTCAAAGTATTACATTAAAGACAGATAAAAATGGGCCATGGCTGCAGACTTAATAAGATTTGTGACAATTTTATATTCAGGAGTGCACGTCACTGGCATGCAGGTACCCATGGTTAACAAAAAACAGCAATGTGTAACACCAGTTGTTTCAGAAAGTGCCTACAGTGCATGCTTGAGATTATGTACATTGTGTCTTTATCCAACAACGAAGAGTTTACCCCCAACTTCATTGGATTGATTGAATTGGATGCTGACCGACCTGCACAGGCTGTAACAGGTACAAGGTCAGTGGCCATGTGCACAGAATTGGCTGCAGTCAGCATCAGTATGTGCAACAGCAGCACACCAGCATTTTACCAAAACTACTGCAACTGGCTGGCGATTCCCTTGTGCATGTTCTGTGCGGAATGTTCTGTGTGGAATCAGCTGACTGCAAGGTTCTTTACTGTGAGACATTCAGTCTAATGCTGATGCTGACAGGGACAAGGGAAATTTAGTCAGGGGATTAATTGAAAAGTTTGAAATCAAATATGACTCCCTGCAGTCATGAGATCAAATTTTTGTTGTTGTGCCCTCTTCTAGTTGGCCTCAGGAAATGCAAGAGTTTTGCCATTTTGGCAGCACAACAATGGGCACTATTCTGCAGAAATATGAGGCCACCTTGCAACTTGACAGAGACTCCACTGTGAGAATGATGCTCTTAAAGCAAGCAAGAAAACACTTGGCAGCGTCCTCTGTGTATGACTTAGTCCACATCAGTGCAGCATGTGAGAGGGGATTCTCACATCTCTAAAATCTCTCTCTAAAAACACAGATCTGGTTTTTCACATCTCTCAGCCCTGATGCACACTGACCTGTCCAAGATGACCACAAAAACATTGTCTCCCAAAGCTCGCCGTTGACCTGTGGATGGACACAGCTAATCAGAGGCTCTACCAGAGACTGAGAGGTGCATCTTCATCATCTACCATGCAGGAAACTGAAGAGGAGGACAGAGTTTTGAACAAACATCGCTCATAACAGGAAGAAATAGTGCTTAGTGATTAATATCCATTCAGTATTTAAGAAGAACAACAGTGGAGCTCTTGTTATGGATCTCTAGACAAAGAAAGACCAGGACCCAGAATGCAGGGACAAGAGAATTATTCATTCATTCACTATTTATTCATCTTCTATACCCCAACTATCCCTTTCAGGGCTGGGGGGGGCTGGAGCTCATCCCGGCTGTCAACAGGCGAGAGGCGGGGTACACCCTGAGTTGCCAGCCTGCAGGGCAACATACATACAACCATTCACACTCACACTCACACCTAGGGACAATTTTAAGTCACCAATCAACCTAATGAGCATGTTTTTGGTCTGTGGGAGGAAGCCGGAGTGCCCGGAGAGAACCCACGCATGCACGGGAAGAACATGCAAACTTCTCACAGAAAGGCCCGGGGATCGAACCGGCGACCTTCTTGCTGTGAGGCACGCGCACTACCTGCTGCACCACCGTGCCGCCCCGAGAAAATTATTTAATTACACAAGTCAAAGTAACAAACAACAAAACAACGACAAAAAACTCCACAAGGGGTAAGAACACTAGAGCAACTAAAGCGAAGAAAAAAACAAATCTCCACGAGGGGAAAAAACACTAAGTAACAGCAAAAAATCACCACTGAGAGGGAATAACACTGCTAGAAAAAAGTAACAACAGAAAATCATCTTCAAGGGATCAACGCGTGGAGTGACACAGGGGGCCTGGATGAAGGAATCATCTGGTGTATAAGTGAGTGAGGAGCTGGCTGAGGTGTTATACGTTTCTTTTGTTGTTATTCTCCTCAACACATCTGCACAAATTATCGGCTTTTCATCATCGTATTTTATCACTTTTTTTATTGCTTTGTTTGTGAAATGTGGCTGTTTGCCATTGAATACTTAACATTCACAACAGCATCCACAATTTGACTGCTCTACATGAAAGCACGGGGAGGCATTTTAATGATTAACAAAGCTTTCATTTTAGATTTGGAAAGTACTTTTGTGTTCTCCATATTCACTTACAACTGTCAACAGTATTGCTCCAATGTGAAAAACAAGAATCAAGACAATGGAGCAAGATTCCTCAGAGGTATGAAGATGTTCTCATGAATTTCTCCAGTTTTCTTTCTTTATCTTCAGTGTTTTTTCTGTTCACTTCTCTTTTCATTATGGTCATTCTGCTCTTTTTTCTGTGTTTAGTGCTGCTTCGTTCAGTTTGGCTCTCACCAGAAACTTCCCAGACATTCCAAACACATTTAATATATAATCTGTATATAGTATACTCTTTGATGTAGGGAGCATTTTGTATTCCAGGTCACATCTGTATGCGTGGAAACCAGAGAAATCGTTCCCCTTTAGATGTTTGATGCAGGGCTGTAGGCAGTGTTGTGGGCTTGAGCATGCGTTTTTGCATTGAGCTGGTTGGATGTTGCCCCTTACGGAAGGTTCAAACCATCATTTCCAACCACAAAGCATCTCGTTGTCCGTTGGATCGTCATGGTATTGACTGGTCCTCCAAAACACACTAATTAAATCTGCTGTGGACAAGACACTTTCTCTTTGAAAGGCATTCTGACTCCAGAGCTGCACATTAACAAAACCTGGATTTTTCTTTGTTTGACTGTGTGTGGATAATCACGTCTTTGGCGTGACCTTTCCCTGATTTTTTATGGGCATTGTCATGTTTCCCCTCTGTTGAACAGACCTAAGTCACTCCTTTTGGAGCAGATCGAAGCCTCTTGTAAGATAATGCACATTTGAAGGCTCATGGGATATGATCTACTAATCTTGCTTTACAACCTTCATGATCTGTGCTGGGTGTTTCAGTACGTTAAATGGTCCCTACTTCCTGGCAAAGTAATCTGTTCAATATCCTGGAAACATAGCAATGAAATAAAGGGAGAAAATTCTTTAAAAATGATGAAAAACTGTATAATTGACTGCCTCCCCTTTGCTATTGTCACAATGCCTGTCAATCTTGACAGTCTCACGCAGCAGAGACTGAGACGGAGTTTCCAATGATAGTGTGGGAAATTTTAAATCATTTTAATTGGATTTCCAGGACCCATTGTTTCAAGGAAGACAAATTCAGGCTTTTTATGCCTGGCCAGTTGCGGGCAGATTTTATCAGCTGTAGCTAGCCACCTAACTAAGCAAATATTAGTTTTATGAGGTGGTTTAAAACATTATCTCTGGCTGACTTTTTAATATTTTTATCTGACTTGTTTTCAAATGAGAACTCCATTAAAAGGGTCTCACGTGTGCTCTTGATGGTTACATGTATGTATATGATATTAAAGATGAGATATTAATTCAACTATGTGTTTATTACTGTGGCTGTAGTTTGTGGTGGCGTTGTACTGGACTGCATTCATGATTGTAAATAGAGTGGGAAGAATATTGGACACAGCTCAGTGTAATACAGTTCACTAGAACACCATTTTAGTGCAATCCATGTTTTGGCAAAAGCCGGATTACATGAAGTGGCTGGAGGAGACGTTGTTAGCGAGCCTGATTAGTTAACCTAACCTGTCTTAAGCGCATTAAAATGTAATTTTTCATTAGTATTTTCATTTGTCATAGATGTGACATTGAACAGCAAAGTGGACATGACGGGGATTTTTTACATTTTGGTGTAGTATGTGTGTGTGCCACACAAACTGTGCTCTTTGGGTTCTGGAAAAAAAGCCTGATGTGCTTGGTGTCATGTTTGTTTGGGCAGCGTGAGAACGCGTTGGCAAGCCTGTATAATGTTAATCCAAAGTGTACATCCCTGATTCCAAAAAAAGATGTTCTTTAACACCTAAATAAAACAGAGTTTATCATTTGCTAATCCTTTTTGACATATCCTCAATTGAAAACACTTCAAAGAAAATATATTCAGCTTCATTTATTTGTGTAAATATCTGCTTATTCTGAATTTGAACAACACTTTTCAAACATGTTGGGACAGGAGCAACAAAAGACAGTTGTAGAATGCTCCAAAAACACCTGTTTGGAACATTCCACAGGTAAACAGGTTGATTGGTAACAGGTGATAGTATCATGATCATTCACATTCAAGGATGGAGCGAGGTTCACCACTTTGTGAACACATGATTGTATAAAGGAGATTACTATACGGACTCAGAAACACTTGTTAAACTGTTTGTCTGCAAATGGTTGCATTCTGTTTTTATTTATGTTTTACACAGCTTCCCAGCTTTTTTGGAATCAGTGTTGTAAAATTACGTTACAAGATTTTAAGCATACAAACCTTAAAACCTGTTATTGGGAATGCAAGAAAGTGTTGACGGTGTTACGAGAGAATTGGATTTTTGGATGAGGACTATCCAATGTGTTTGCCGAACATAAACTATTTTGGGTATGTTGCTTGGGTTACTGGAGTGTAAACCTCCCCAACTCCATTAAAGAGGTAGACAGAGATGCCAACCTCTCCCTAAACTCTGGTAGCATATTGGACCGGCTTCCACTCAGGAACTAATATCCCCCTGTGAATAGGGCTTTTTTAAATGAACCTCATTTACATCATTTGGTAATAAAGCCTAGCCTAGTGGGTAGTGTGTGTTAGCTGTACTTCAGAGCAAATAAAACAGTTTTTTCTATTCCTTGCACTTTTGCTCTTGTGTGTTTGGTTTGGGAAAAACACAAGAGCACCATCCTCCAACCTCTTGGACAACCGCAAATGTTCAGTTTAGTCAGATATCAATTGATATAATTTATAAAAAATACATGATTCATATATTAATTCACCTTGAGGAAGCCTCGAAAGCCAATCCTGCCCTTGACAAGCTGTGAATATTAATATTGTTGCCCCACCCCTGAATTTCAAATAGTAAAACTTAAGAATTACCTCTGATGGAGTTGCCTGTCATAATTAATTGCCAGTTAGTCTATCCTTGTGAACGCATAATTGGTTATTCGGGCACGTTAACTAGGCGTGTTTTGGAGCAGCAGCTGCATTATTCATTATTATTATTGGTGAGATTTATGAATCAAATGCATTACAGGCTGTGAAATTGCAGAGCAAAAGGGGCTAATCTTCAAACAGATGACACGTATGTGTGAGTTTAGGATGGTTAATCTATTGTTTTTTTTCTCTCCCATGACAATTTACTGGATCAACACTTTTCAGTGCTCTCCTGACTGCAATAGTGCACTTACTAGTATTTTTTTTATCTAGAATTGATCAAATGATAATATTAGATGTGAAAGGGGTGGCTTGTAGAGATGGACCCGCAGAGAATTATCACCAGATCCTGCAGTTATCCTCAGCTATACAAAGTGTTTTAGTCTCTTCTTGTTTTGGTTTAATAGCTCTTATCTACTGTGATAGAAAGAGATTTAGGACTCTTGAGATTCTTCATGTGAAAATGTTTTATACTGAGTGCTTGTTAGATAAAGAAGAGGATAGAGTGAATCTTTATTTAGATGGTGTATGCTAATTACTTGATTTAGGGAAGTTAAAACAGCAGAGATTGACCTGATAAAAGAGGTCAGAGAGATTTAGGGGGTTGCCCTATCGCTAAATAAATTGTTGTTGATTAGAGTTAAAACTGGAGACGCGTACTGAACTGACATCGGCTGCACACAATTAAATGAGCTGAAAGAATGATGTGTGTTGGTCTTGTGATCTCTCAATTTAGTCCAGGATGCACATGATTTCATGGCTAGTGGATTAAAAACGATGCTGGACACATTCTTGGTGGAGCTGTTCTTTGTTGTAAAACGATAAAAGAATACCTCCTCTGAAATCTGGCTGCAGGAAAGACAATGTAATCAACCTTTGGAGATATGCTCGCCAAATTTGATTATTTTAGTTCCTATGCTGGCTGGTGGCCTCGCTGTGGTTTTTAAAGGCTCCTACTCATAGCTGTGGCTATTCCCATCCCTTAGTTTTCACCTTGAACAAGACTCTTAGCTCGCTAACATTGGATGATTTAATCTGTGATGATAAATGTATCGTGTTATTTTTTTTTTTTTATAGCCAGTCATTTTAACCCAGAAGTGCACTGTAACATTCCACCTCATTAACCATCAGTGTGTAGCCACATTTTCTTCTACTTTTCTTTGTTGAATCAAGGGGGATCATAACCTTCTCATACTCATAACATGATTTTAATGGTATATATGTGACTGATCTAGCAGATACTGCCTCTCTCAAGAATAAATCAGTTTCTAAAACCAATTAACCTCCCAGGAATGATGATGACATCTGCTCTGTGAAAAGGAGAATGTGGAAAAGCAGTGCAGGTGGATATGGATAGGTGATTTCATCAAAGACTTGATGATGTCGCTGAATCAAAAAAACATAAGGATGTACAAATTGCTTCCTTCATCACCACAAACAGACACAGTCCTGGCTTTCTCTTTGAAGCACTGACCACCTCTTAAAAAGCTCAACCTCCAACATGTCCTCACCTTTTGTGGAGGATTGGGAAAAATTGTTATCCTGTTTTGCATAATAAACAGAATAAGAACATCTCTAGTGCCCCCCAGTCCACTCAGAATGAGCCATTCCATGCCTGTTCCGTCTTACTTGATCAATTTTCTCATCTCCATTAGAGATGTGATCAATGTTGTTTCCTAGATTCACTCTTCCACGTTGATGATGACATAACAAAGGCAGTATTGGACCATCTCTTCCTGCTATTATGAAGCAGTCAGGCTACATTCTTGAAACCAGTTCAACCGCTCCTAAAGAAACTGCACCTTGATCTAAGCATAACAACAAACTGCAGACCTGTTCCAGTGCTACTTTTTGATATATAGTTATTCAGTCATGCTACTTTCACCTGAGGAATTTTCTGCTATCTTTCCAGCAGTTGGAGATGGTTAGCTATGCTTCTGTGTCTTCCCACTTGACCAGTGCAGTGCTCTTTATTTCTGCCAAAGCCAAGATGCTGTTACGCAGTTACAGAGTCCAACACTCTGCAGCAAGGCCACTCACTGAGAATTCATGTCTCCTTCACTGGCTGGATTCAACTCAAGATCCTTCTCCACAGCATGCAGTGGAGTGGGTCAGATGGACAGTGCATTTCTGGAGTACAGGACATGGCTGAGTGTGGAGATCATTACCGATCAAATGTTTGGTATTTAACCACATTTGAACTGATTAGAAAACAGTTCATTTATAGAGTGTGCAGATGTCTTTGTCAGTTTATTTATTTGGACTGGAGCAATGTGAAATCACTCATCTATTAATGCATTGCAAGCTGAAATCACGATTTCTATAATACATTGCGTCAATTTCAACATCATCAATATGTATAAGTAATATATGAGATAACACTGAGCTCGATGCCATGCTCCTTTCACTTTATCACCACTGGGAGAGGCGGGGGTTGCTTTTGCTTTGAGATGATTTTCTGATTGGGCAAGCGTTGCTTTGAACTAAGCTGTTATATCAAGGTCAGCTGTATGTATACGTTCAGGAGAGTGTTTCTGACTGAATTCCATCTTTCTTTTATTGTTGAGTGCAGAGATGTTAGAGAGCAGACAAACAGCGGACAGCACAGACATGCGGAGCACAGAGGAAATGAGATTCTGTGTCTTCTTGTGTTTTTTTTTTTCATTTGTTTGTGAAGTAGTTATTAAATGTGGTAACATGGATGCAGTTTGTGTGTGTTCTGCTGCTGAGAATATGCATGCATGTGACTCTGTTACTGTTTGACAGAAGTGTACCACGTACCATTCTATCCTGATTTTGACACGATTTTGTCATGGCCCACGAATGTCATGGCTGATTGTGAACGGCAGTCAGGCGTCTGTAGTGTGACGGGCTAAACGACCTGCTGTGCAGCCTCTGGGAAGCTCAAAAACACCTCAACAAAAAGTCTAGTGTGTCAGAATTTCTTTGTCTTGACACGTCTAGTGTGACATCTCCCATGACATGTTCCTGAGCGTTGACCAATCACTTGCTCTCTCCAGAGCGCAGTACGGACAAACATAGCGAAGAGGAGGAAGAGGAGAGATGCTGAAGTTGCTGCTGTCAGGTGGGATGACGAAAGAGAGGAAAAGTCTGTTGACGTGTGGCAACACCCCTTCCTATTTGGCGTTTCCTCAAGGGAGGAAGACCGAGTCAGAACAGACAAATGTTGGCGAGAAATAGTGGAAGCACTTCATCAGCCTGGCGAGTAGCTGGCTGTGCTGTCAACATTACCCTCGGTCCTAACTGTGGGAATATGCTTATCATTACACCAGTTGCATATGGTTGCTATGCATATGTAGCCACTAATTTCAGGTCATGTTAAAGTAGTCTGATGCAGCCAACACAGCCAAGCCTGCTCACTGTAAAATAAATAACTGTGGAAATAAAATGACTCTATGTGAAACTCATTGTATATGTTCTAATTGTGTATTATGTAATATATAGAAGTGCTAGCCGTAGCTGATTCTTAGTATGACTGTGCCCACTCAGTGATCTTCCTCATTAGGTGAGTTTTTCTTCCTGTTTCCAAAGAAATCTGACTTCTAATAATTAAACCAAGCTCGCAAGACGCTGGCTGAAGTGAAGCGTTATTAAAAAAACACACAAAACTCTTGAGAGGTTGGCATCACGCACGCTGTTACACACAACCTGAGGCTGTATAAATAATAAACTGACCTTCACTGACTGAGTTTATGGTTTCAAACGCTAGTTTTGTGTTTTACAAGTAACTACCAAGGCATGTCCTCTGGTTCTGTCGATATGGGCTCATGAATAATTCTACGCCTACATGCATTTGTTTACATTTCATTCACTGCATGTATAGGTACATTTGTGCAGGTATGTGTCCTGTTTACATGGTGCCTGCGTATGTGAAAACTGCTTTCAATTTGAGGAAGCAGCTTCATTGTTTCAGCCTTTTCCTCCTCTTCACAGGACATTCCCCGCTCATGGCAGTGATGGAGAATGAGACGTGGCTTTACCCTTCAAACGGCCCCCATTATCTCCTCCGCGGTGACCCGTTCGCCTCAAGACTCTCCAGAGAGGCAGATATTGTTGCAGCTTTTTACATCTGTGTCATAGGTCAGTCTCTCATTGTGAAGAATGCCGTGTCTTCATCTCTTCAGAAATGTTGTTTATTTCATTATGCATTGAAAGTGATGTCAGGTGGAACTGAAATCAGGCTTAATACCAGCATTCTAGAACATCTTTTCAGCTCCATCTCACCACGAGGCAATGAGGTAATGAGAAAAAGATGATAACAGTTTGCAGCCTTCAGTACATGCTTGTACTGATTTCTGTACAAGAATTACAACATAAAATGAAGCAATGAAGCATTATAGATATCCCCAGCCTACAAATCATATTCTCCAGATGACTCACACATCATCATCGTTTTCATATTTACTTCATGCAAAAAATGAGCATTGCCACTAAAATCTGAGCTCACAACATTTGTCAAAATTATTGCAACAGGATTTTCTGTTGAATTTTCCAGATGTAAGCAGGCAGGACACACAGGAAGCTGTCTTTAAAGTGTGGATTTACTTTGGCTGACAGTGAAGACAGCACACAATGGTTCTTAGGAAAAATAGGAAATTCCACAATACTCTGACTGACCATGTGCTCTACCTGTGATGTACTTGTGATAAAAATAATATGCAGCACATAATGTTCAGGTGGAGACAATAAGTGAGAGTGAAGTATGGGAGATGGGTGGTTCAGAGAACTTGTAATGGATATTACGATCAATAAACAAATAAAGAAGGGTAACTTGACAACGAATTAAATCTTTTTAATCCACAGACTTCACAGAGCCTGGCTGGTGTATGAGGAACAGCTAATCATTTATGTGCACAAATGAATGAATGTAATTAATTCATGCACACAAGTGAATGAATGTCAGGGGATCATTAACATTGGTTGATAGAAAAGCTAACACAGCATTTATTTAACACACAAACAGGTAAAATTATGTATGTATTTAGTATCATATTCATTTATGTTAGACTGCCCATCATGTGACAGCTTTTATCATTGTGTTGCAATGCTACACAGTGGTGAGTGTGCAGCTGATAGCAGCAGCTCAAGTGTATAAACAAGTAGATTCAATTTAATTTACAGGTTTTTTAGTTGTTTTTTGGACAGAGATACATGCATATAGCACAGTTGAACAAAACTGTCTTTGACATCATGTAAACATATGATATCATATCATTTAATGCTATTTCCACTAATTCATGCAAACAAATTATACTTTCAAGAACACAAATTAGGTGATTGTAGTGCAGAATTTAGTCATTTGTGTGCAGTGTGTGAACTATGCCATGGATTTTGTGTGTGTGTGTGTGTGTCAGGTGGGGGGGGGCTGGGGGGGGCTGCATGCTTAAAGGAGAGGACTTACTATGATTGTGCATCTGATATATGATAATCAGTCAATAAACACATCAAACCTCCACAAAATGATAACCAAACAAGCTTACTCTGCAGTGATGTACTATATTCTAGTTTATCGGCACCAATAACACACGAATAGCTTAAACAGCAAAACAGCCTGTAAACACACAACTTTATGAGCATCAAATCAAAAGCAAACAACACCAGGCTGCCCACAAGGCGATTCCTCATCAATAACGGGTGAAGTTACCACAGAGGAGCACAATCATTTCTTCGCACAAATACATCAATGCCAGGGTCATGTATCAACAAACCAGACTCAGTGGAACTAGGAATGTTTTTTTTTTCTTCTCATCTTTCAGTTTACCTGTTAACGTGAGTGTAATTTGATATTGCGCTGCCGTGCTTCAATGACGAATGCAAGAATAGCATGCACACCGGTATCTTTACTAGAGTGAATCACCCTCATGTGTGAATCATACATCAATAATAGCCTAATTAAACGCATGATCAGTTATGATACAGAAAGATAGAAATGCATGGCAAAAATAGCATGTTGCCAATATTTTAGAGACCCCCAAAATTTTCGCAAATCATGTTTTCAGGGGGGCTCATGTCTCATTAAGGGGAGCCAAGCTCCCCCTGGCTCCCTGACGCACCCTGTTTGTGTGCATACATTAGTTTTTTTATCCATGGCACAGACTGGGCTCATACAGAAGAGAACATGGTAGAATTTACCTTTTACTGCTTACAATTCACCAGCAACAAAGATAAGAGGAGTCTCCATATGTGCTAAATTAATGGCAGGAACTTCAAGAGGAACTGAAGGAGTGGTTATCTCAGCCAATCCTGCTGACGGAGAGAAGAGCACACTGCTTTCTTTGTACCTTTGTTCTGTTTTATACATTGACAGAGCAAATCCAGGCCCACTGTCTTTGGATTTTATGAAAACAGTGGGCATTCAGTATATTATGTGAACTGTCTTGGTGCATTCTGGGAACATATGCAGACTGATACATTAGTGTGAAGTATGTGGTATTTGTTTGTAATATTTTATACCCTTTTTATAGTTCCTAAACACTTCTTAATGTGCACATGACTGACTACAATTAATACTGTTCAGCAGCAAATCAAATTACTGACCTCTGCTGGAAATAAAATCCTGTTGCAGACGTGCAGGCAGGAGTACAAAGAGAGGCATTATTGGAGATTTATGGGAAACGGGGTCAATTCAGAGCAACAAAATAGAAGGAAAACGTAAACTTTGAGGTGAACTAAAGGTGCCTCAGACACAATGAGCTGCTGACCTTTTAACCTGGGATCATTGATAGAGGAGATTGCAGCTGAAGGTACTTGGGGGGCCAGGACAGCATGAACTGAGGGTCAGTTACATTTTTAAGTGGCTAATGAGTTTCCAGACTGACCCCTGTGCCACACTTCAACCCAGCTAACAATATGAACAGAAACATGATTGGTTGAGTTTTTGTGTGATGTAATACTGTAGACAGATGATGATAAGTGTTTGTCATTTATCTGATGTTTTTTTTCATACTTTTTATGCCATGGTCGCATTCTCATGCACACTGGACCCCTGGACCAGTCCAGCCCCTGTATGAGGCAGACTGTTCTGACAGGCCTAAATTCAGTGATTCTAAACTTTATTTCAGTGACATGTCATTGGTTATATTCCCAAAATGTCACAGGTTCTAACTAGTGCTGTCAAAAATATCGCATTATTAACGTGATCAAATCAATTTTAACGGCATCATTTTTTTTATCGCGAGATTAACGTTCTTTGTGACCTAGAGAACTTGTAGTTTAAAGTTGTGGGCACTGCTAGTAACGTTAGGCAAACTACAGGATCCGATTGTAAACCGGAAACAAAACAATAGGCACGCCCCACGCACGTGTTTGGTCTTGCCTGCTCGCTAGCTGTAAAAGAGTAGGCTACTGGTTTGTGTGGATGTCAAGCGCGAAATGTCGAAATGGATGCAAACAAGATTCTGAATGGAAAGTTTAGTTTCAAAAAGTTACCAGATGGGTCGACTGACAAGACCAAAGTTATACCACTTGATGGCCAAACACACAGCTAATGTGAGTTCTCCGCCGCCTCCTTGTCAAAACCAGGCGTCAATGGATGGCTTTCCACAGAGGCATATGGACACCACAACCAAGAACAAGCTTACTGCAGCCATAGCCAAGTGATGTTCATTCTTTCTGGAGAGAAATAAGAGGCTGGGTTGATAAGCCTCTGGTGAATAAACAGAAGAGCAGTATAGTCTGACTGTTTCTATGTTCAATGGAAAGTTAAGAAATGAAAGTTGAAGCCATGGTTTAATTGCACTATAGGCTGAGTCCTAGTTTACAGTGATGTGCACTTTGTAACTTTATCTTGTATCACCCTGTTTTGATCCCTTAGAAAGGGTTGTTGAAGGGGCTTTTTTGTAACCAAGTATTTATTTTTTATGTCATCTGTTTATTGACAGTGTTAAATTGTGTGAGATTTGATTCATTCAAATGTGAATGACTGCTCAAAGTGAGAATGTTAGTGTGAAATATAACACTACACGTTGTTGTTTTCAATAAAAAAAACCATTTGCACAAAGCAAGCCTATCCACTTTTCCATGTTGATAAGAGTATTAAAATGATAATTAATGGGACATTTAGAATAGATAAAAATGTGCGATTAATTTGCGATTAATCGCGAGTTAAGTATGACATTCATGAGATTAATTGCGATTAAATATTTTAATCGATTGACAGCACTAGTTCTAACACATCTCCTGCATTCTCAGGCAAAGCTAAAATAAAATTCCTCAACATTACAGTGTTAATATCGAGGTTTACAAGTGAGACACCAGCGTAGTCATGACATCTTATTTACGTCAGCTTACAACCCAGATTCCTCTAAACTGAAGGCTACTGTTTCTCTATTTACGTAATTGAAAGGGTGAGAGCGGGGCTGAAACACACAGAATGCCTCTTTATAATGTGACAGTGTAGCAGTACAGTCTGATGTCACATGGTCTGACAGCATTTACTAGAGGACAAAACAGGATGAGACGCAGGCCTCGTTGGATCTGATTAGGCGATATAGTCGTATAGGATGATTTGTAAAGCTGTTTGTTGATGTGTTTGGCCACACTCTTATAATACAGTTACCACTTACAGCTTTTTCTCACTCTTTAGCTAAGGATAACACAAGCTCTCTTTCCTATTTTTTAACAGTTTTACAAGTCAGTCTTAACTCATTGTCCCATTACAAGCCCTTTTAATCTCAATTTTAAAAGACTTTTTTATTGCACTGGAGCGTCATCAGTTATTCATTTTCTCACACACACTCATACAAAGTGGATAATCCCGAAGAGGCCTCATTAAATCAAAGCCCTGTCAAGAACATTTTAATCTGTGTATTGGTGTTTGTAAACACAGTTCCCACACAAACACACATACAGAGGAATTCTTTTATCCGTCAGTGGGCTGAGTGGAGGTCTACTGACACGCTCTGATCAGCAGTCATAGGCTTATTTTCTTTCTACTTTCATATACACAGCCTGCTATCACCTGCCACTGCCAGCATGGCTGCTCAGCCAACACCATTCTTCCAACCAGAGTAAAGCAGTGATGGACACCTGCATTATGTGTAGAGATTATACACATGAAGCATGGTAAATTGTTCAGTAGCTGCAGTATATAGCTTTAGCAGCTTCATGTGCCATGCATGTCTTAGAAACCCTGGTTGGTGCCTTCATGGAGCCACAGAAGTGCCTGGAAATACAGACATTCTTAGTGTAACCATTAATGCTTTACTTCAGTGTACTGATGACTGTTCATCACCTTACCCTTGTACAGTTATGTGTGTGTGTGTGTGTGTGTGTGTGTGTGTGTGTGTGTATGTGTGTGTGTTTTCCATTTACACCCCCAACCTTCCCTTGCCTATAATCAATATTTCATTATTTGTTTAGTAATATTGATTAGAACACTGCATCCATCGGTTGGAGCTTTAATCCTCTTTTTCCCTTTTTCTCTTTTGTCAGATCATGTTTACATAATGCATTTTTCATTCCATTGAGCTTTGTTCTAATGATAATTGGAAGACAAAGCTATAGTTAATATCTAACAAATAGCTCACTCAGTCACCATGGTTATATATGCAAAAATGATTCCACAATGACTAGTTAAGCCTCATAATCATATGTATCAATATTCCATTTACACGGTATACTTCAAGTACAGTAAACATTGAAAATTGGTAATGTTGCTTGAAAAATTAACGGCTGAATGAACTGATATCCATTATCAACATTGTTTTATGGTGCTGTATCTTGCATGCATGGTGCAGAATTGCACTCACAACAGACATGTCGTCGCACATGTCTCCATGGAGAAGACGGACAGGTGGTGTAATGTCATCCAGTGTTGGGAAATACACTGTCACAATATGAACAGATCTCTCAAATATTAGGGATGACTATGGGAAACATTTAATAAGAAGCCTGAGTGGAAATGTAAAAAAAAAATTGTTTGTTGTTGGTTTGTTTGTTGGTTTCATTGTTTGCTGTGGTTGGAAAGCTGGTGTATCAATGAAAGGCAAATGAAACAAAGCCGGCAGTAGCAAATAAATCATTGACATGCGTGAAGCATATGACAGGCATCCACTGAAGAGAACCTCCCTCACATTAATACATGAAACAAACAGAAATACCATACTTCCACCATGTTTCCTACATTGCTTTCCACAGCTGCTCAACTGCTGCTCTTTTAATTAATATTCTTGTAATTAATGTTGTGCAATCTGCTTCTGCAGTAATTCAATGGCTCCTGTCTAGAGAATTAGTGCCAACAGCTGTTTATCTCAATATGCACAAAGCTCTTTTAAAGTCCAATTTTCTGATTCATTTTTATTTATTTACGATGTGTATTTCATGCTATAATCTGTTTTGGAGGTGAGTTTATGAAATAGATATTTATTTGACAGTAATTTTTGATTGTACTTTATGAATGAAATCATAATGGTCAGTTTTGACCAGAAACACAATAGATGTATTAGGTGGTACTATTGCAAAACAATATCCTGGGCTCTTTTTTCTATTCCGCCGCCGGCACGGTGCAGGCGCGGTGCGAAGCAAGGTCCGCTTCGCTGATGGGGCGTGCCGGCGCAGACTTTGGTATTTTCATGCACTGCACGGCCGGCGCAACTACTCCCCCTTCTCATCTCCCACCCACCCAGCAGCGCAACTCAGAAAGAGGGAGGGGAGAAGGCGTGGAGTGGAACTGTCCAACGCTTAAACTTCTCCCAGGAGGAGGTCCTTAGATGGTAAATCTTCGGCCTCCGCCTCCTCATCCTGATCCTCCTCAAAGCAATGATGTACTCCATCTTTGTAGATAACATTAAGCATTACAATGATAACATTTGTATTTGAAATTAAATGACGTGGGTAATAGCTGACAATGATCATCACTTACGTTTTTTCCGTGTGTCTGTCTCTCTCTGTCTCTCGAGTGCTCTGACATAGATGCAGTATATATGCTCTGTAGGATGCCACGGCTGTTTCTGGTTGGCACAGCGACGTTAATTAATTAGTTTGCATCCCTGTTTCACCCGTGTAGATTCGGTCAGGTTGAGTGACCATTACATGTGCCGAACGATGTGGTCAGATGAGATACTTATCAAAATATATAAATTTAGGTCTGACTGTATGTGCTGACTCAGATAGTTGCATTGAATCGTGGCTGTTGATAATTATTGATCACAGTACAATGCCAGACACCGTGGAAACCTGCCTGTGAGGTATTGGTGACATGGGCGCACAACTCCACCGGTTTATGAAAATCCACTTGCCCAGCGGTGCGCCGCTGGCGCACAGAGTTGACCAGGTCTGGGGTGGCGAGCTTTCAGCGCACTTTTACGCCACCGGCGTAGACTGAAATGGACCGAAAATCCAAATCCACTGGCTGATTATGCCAAAACCTCCCCTACTGTGCCGCAACGCCCATCCTGGCGCACTTCTGTGCACCTTGGTTTACCAAAATACCAACTGCGCTGCAAGCCCGCCTGCACTGCACGAAAATACCACTGCACAGGGTGCGCAGCCTGCGCTCCGCCAGCGGTGGGGACGAAAACAGAGTTCCGTATATATACTAATAATAATATATACAATAATTTCTATACTGTAATGGAATTTCTCCCTGTTGAACGTTGAGAGTTGCAAATTCTCTGAAGAATTACAGACTCAGTGTGATGAATCAGGTCTCTTTAATACATGCAGCATGGAGGGAAGACTCATGCAGAGTGTTCTCTGCAGATCTCCACAATGTCTTGACTTTTATACTGTCTGGCAACAACAGGACAACTGGTTGTCACATGCACCTGGTATTGGTAAATCATTCCCCCAAAACGTGACCATGTGAGGAGCACACTAATCCTTTTTAGGCTTTTATACTATACCATAAACTCCTCAGGCACAATGCATTTCACCCTAAACTGCCTTAGGGTCCTGTTTCATCCTGTTTCCCTCAGCGAATGTCCTTCTGTCCTCTCCTTCTCCTTAGCAAGAAAGGGCCACAAAAACTTGTACAATTCATAGACTGATTCCTGTGATTAGTAACTCATCTAATTCCTACAATACATACGTATATACATGTAAACACCCAGGAAATAATTCTGTAGTGCACTTTTTGGATTTGCATCCACAGGAATGTAAACAGTAGCAACAAGGTAGTGATGATCATCATCACATCATCTTAACAAACTCGACATCTAGGAAACGTTGTCCACCAACTTTAAGTATGTTTGAGCAGCAAGCATCATTGATGTAAATACCTGCGTTACGTCGGCTCGGAGCGTGGTCCACTCCTCACGTGCAATAGCTTGAGGAGGAAATAAACAATGTGGCATTTGAACTTGAAATACCAAAGCTAAGTTGGAATCTGGCACATTTGCAGATAACCGTAGACATGGGCCACAACTCATGTATGTGTGTACCTGTATGCAGGCATACATATGGCTTATGTGGGAACCTTCCAGCAGCCCAACCTTGGCTGAGAGCCTCTAGTTGTTGGTTTTTTTTTTTCCTGGTGCACTGAATCATATGAGTGCATGGATATGAGGAGATGTACAGTGCACTCATTGTATTATGCATTCATTTCATTTGGCATTTTACTTCAAGTGCCCAGTAAATAATTGGAATGAATCAGGTTTATTCAGATCAAAAAGCATGAATGGTGAATGGGGAACAGCTGACAGGCCGGTAGGTTTAGGCTGGAAGGTTAATCTTTCTTAACCCCAGGCTAAGGTTTCTCGTCTTTATTTTCTTTTTTTAGAAAACTGGGAGGAACAAAATAAGATGGGACTTTTTCTTGCATCTGGTGCTGAGCTGGTCAGATGTCAGACTGTGGTAGTGATAGTGGGGCTGTGCAGACTCTTGTCAGATAAGCGAGTGTACCTGCATTGATTTCTGTGTAGCTGTGCAGAGAAAGGCCATGCATGTGCAGCATACAGTAGATCACTTAAAGACACTGGTGTGGATCTGTTCATGTCACAGTAGTAACTGTAGGCTGTGCTGCTTTCTATTGCTGAATAATGTTGGTGTTTAAGACAGTGATTCCCTGCACTGTACAACTCAGGCTTAGTAAGAATTAGCAATCATCATATATACAGCTGTGCACTGTCAACAAAAATGAACACATTCTATAAGGCCAGAGCTGTTTCTGGACATTTTGGTTCCCGAGGCGAGAGGGGCCTGGTCTTTCCATGGTTAAATATTTCATGAAAATGAAAATAATTTTACAAATCAGTAATCAGCTGTCAGCTTGGGTCTTTACATGCACTCCATCCCATGACTTCACTCATCTTAACTGTGTTGTGATATGATATTGAATGTGAGGAAGTATAAATATCACTGTATCTGTCATTTCTGTACGGACGTGCAGTATTTGCAATATGATACTTTCAGTTTTGGCTGTCCTTAACATGTTTTATGATCCAGCCTTTATTTTGGTTTTATGGTAGATTCTTTTCCCACATATTATTAAAGTTGAGTAGCTGAATAGTTCTGCATTATGAAAATATAATGTGCTGGCTTCCTATAATGTGTTCTATACAGAGTCACTATCGCACTGTATTTTCTGTAATATCCTATCAGGAATCTGTTGAATTAGACAGATACTTGCTAACCTCAGCATGAGATGCTTCCAACAAACAGCTAAAAGAGCCCATAAACTACGGGTGACATTTCTCTGTGTGTTTGTGAACGCAAATGGTCCCTTTCACGTTACACATTTTATGTATTATTTATTCCTATAGCATACACAGAGAAAATGCACCCTCTTATGCAGCTATCATATACGGTTGCATGTTGTATACAGAGTGCATGAATTTGGCCAACATATTTCAAAGTATAATCTTGCACTTCAGTTGTTCAAGAACGAGGCAAACCATGTCAGAGTTCACATTAGACAATAATGTGTTCATTGTATTGAAAGACACTTTGAATCAATGTAAACTGAACATGTCATATGTTAGTCTCCTCACGCTGCTGGTTTTTAATGCTGCAGCACAGTGAACACGCAATAAGCAGTAAAAACAAATGCAGTTTTGTTGGAGAGTATGAGACCATTGGATGGTGTTAACAGTGTGGATGCAGAACGGGGATGGAGTAGAGGGGCTTAATAACCATGATGTCATCTTGGTCTTCTTCTCAAAGATCATCATTATGGCCAAATGAGTCTCTGCTAAAGTCTCTGGAACACTGGAAAAGAATGTTTTTTTATATGCATTAACACATAATACAGTATATATAGTCCACTGTTTAGGGGTGATTTGATGGAGATCAATGTGTTGCTGCCAGTGGATGTTGACAGTCTGGTGTGAATGGTCTAGCCTGAAGCTTTTCCTTATAATGTTTCGTTTGCAGCATTTTATCACAGACACAACAAGAGCAGCTGCTGTGTCTCTAGACTTGTTTGCCTTTTAAAAGGCAATAAATCTGGAGGAAAGAAACATTTTCCGGAAGCTCATGAGTTCCTTTTTGTTGTGTTGATGTTGCTGGAGCTTCTTTCCTCCTATGACTTTATTGAGAAACAGTCATGGCCAGTATCACTCGCTATTGACTGTGTAGTGCGCTATAATTACAGTTGTACTTTTGTGTCAGAATTCAGAAGAGTTCACATAATGTACAGTACTGTAACTGGGCTCATTTTTGTAGATGCACAAATTACTGTTGTGCAACCGCAGACCTGTCAGTGATTCATAAGTGTCAGAATTATTAATTTATTGCTCAGTCTCGAGTGAACTGAGTGTCTACAAGCAAGCTTCCATCCACCTGTTTTAATGCACATTTTCAAATTGCACATGAAACTGGAGTGCAAATGCAGGAATTTGAAAAAAGTAAAAATATCGCAAAAAAACTAGTTGACCTTACACTTGGCAGAGGTGGAAAAGTTTGTGTATGAATTGAAAGAAAATGTGATTAAATGCAATGAAAACAGACTTCATGAATAAATCATGCCATACATAAAGCATGTGATGTTCACTGAAGCCTCCTGGTGTCAGATGAAAACATCTGATCTGTTTTGAGTGACGCAGAGACTGAAGCCTTCCTCACACCGACACATGAAACCAACGGAAATGGAGATTTTATGGAAATGTGCTTTCGTGGTTGCATTTCTAAATGAGATTTGAAGTCACAATCTTTACAGGAATTTTTAATTGCTTGAAGAATTCTTGCCTCTTTACACTTAAGTCGGACACAACTTATACACAACAATAACAACAACAGCACCAACATCACTTCCCACTGCCAAGTAAATGCTACGTACTCTCATACAAATTTTCAGACACAAAGCGATCTTTTCATTTAGCCCCAGAAATAATGCTGCATTCATGTTGCACAGATTTCCATGGTAGCAAATGGTAGGCTTTCAGGAATCAATAGGTTTTGTTACTGAAATCTTGGGAGCAGATGTAGAGCAACAGTTTTCCCACAAAATGCATACTTGTTGTTGGATAATAGGCAGGTGTTGGTGGTGTGGGCGTAGAAACAGTGTCCATGATGAAAATAGCTTTAAATTGGGGTTTATTTGCTGTGATTTACTACCACATATGATCATAATAATTAAGAATAAATTGTATACATCACTTTCAGTGTTAGAATGCTGTGCGTTATTAAAACTTTATAACTGTAATCAATGAAGGGAAATGACCATGAAAAACAACATCAGCAATAAAATCCTCAAATTGACAGGCAGCTATGTAGGTTCACCGTGGATCGTGGTAACACGATCATGTTTGTTGGAGCATGTCGGACGCCTGGCAACAGTGTTCTATACTTGCTGAATACAGTTCATACCTCTCTTGCCAAGGCCAACTTGTTACAGTAACGAAGCATAGAGGAGATAAAAGCATCACTGACTCTCCAAGTCTGTGTAAATCAAAGGTCCTCATAATGTCTTTGAGTTGAATAAAACATGATTGCACCACTTTAGTTCTTATACATTTATTTATTTATTTAGGATTCCAATTAGCTGATGCCAGTGGCGGTCGCTAGTCTTCATGAGGTCCGAACTCCATTACATCATATTCATCTACAACAATACACTCCATGTGTTATGTTCATCACATGTGCACCTCTAATTATGTGCAAATCACCGGGAAACAAGAAGACATTCATTTCATCATTCATGACCAACACCGGACTACTGATCAGTTGATGAAGTATGCATTCTTAGTGGTATTTGTGAGGATTAACTATTATGTTGATGTATGGAAAGGGGGCAGTTATCCCAGTGATGCTGGAAATGCTATTCCTGAAGAATGTGACAAGCAAGCTTTTTCTCTACTGGTAACCATAAGAGTTCATGATACATGCTGTCATTATTCGTTCATATGGGGCAGACGAGCCTAGCAGCTCTGTCCTGGGCTGTTTGTAGTTTCCTCAGTACACTTTTTCATACAGAGGACCATACAGGTGAGCAGTAATCCAGGTGGTTTAATATTAAAGATCTAACCACTTGCCCCAGAATGTGTGCTGGAACACAACAAAGGCATTTTCTCGCCATAGAGATGCTGTTGCCCATTTTCATCACAGTCTTGTCAATGTGTTCTACCCATGTCAGTTGAATAACTATTATGACACCCAGCAATTTAAACATATACACCTGTTAATGTAGATTCACCGGACAATTACAAACACAGTGTAAGCCTGTTTCACAGTTTGTGAAAAATGGATTTTGTCCCTGGGATATTTTGTTTTTCAAACCAAATTTAACTCAGAAAATTGTTGTATTTGCTGTGTAATACAATAAGGAATCCTTGATGTTCATTTGTACACTTGCTTTTGACATAACATATGGCAAGACATTTGTTCAAGTTCAAGAGAGTCACCACAGTATGGCCCAGGGGTTCTCAAACTTATTACGCAAAGGTCCACATCTGACTTTTATTTGAGGTCCAGAACAATTAGAAATAACAGCATAATAATAATTAATTAACATCACATCTCTTGTGAATGGGTCATCATAAAACTTGGGCAGACAAGGCTCAGTTAGTCCATATTTAATTCTGACTCAGGCATTTTCTGTACAGCTACTTTTACACTAGTTGCATAAAATGTGTTCGAGAGAAAAGAAGACACATTCTGTGTCTGTGATTTTGGATTTTTAGCAACTTATCTGGTGTAACAGTGTCAACCAATGAAAAGCACATTCATCTGGGGAAAGGATCACTATTCAATATCTGTAAAAATGTATTGATCAATAGTAAATTCATTTCAAAATAGAAATCATTACACTTCATAATGCATTGGATCCCATTCAAAACACAAGGTGTGGCAGGGGTTCTCAACTGCATTTGTCCAAGGGCTAGAATTTTTCTAAACAGGCACTGTGGGGGCTATATATATATATATATATATGTGTGTGTGTGTGTGTGTGTGTGTGTGTGTGTACATATATATATACATATGTGTGTGTGTGTGTGTGTGTGTGTGTGTGTGTGTGTGTGTGTGTGTATGTAGTGCTGTCAAAAATATCGCATTA
>JBBMOE010000072.1:386428-427782 GCA_037975065.1 Chaetodon trifasciatus
TATATATATATATATATATATATATATATATGTATATATATATGTATATGTGTGTGTGTGTGTGTGTGTGTGTGTGTGTGTGTGTGTGTGTGTGTGTACATATATATATACATATGTGTGTGTGTGTGTGTGTGTGTGTGTGTGTGTGTATGTAGTGCTGTCAAAAATATCGCATTACTAACACGTTAACGCAAAACAGTTTGAACGGCGTCATTTTTTTTATCGCGAGATTAACGTTCTTTGTGACCTAGTGAACTTGTAGTTTTTTATAAACTGTGGCCACTGCTAGTAACGTAAGAATAACTACAGGATCCGATTGTAAACCGGAAACAAAACAATAGGCACGCCCCACGTACGTGTTTGGTCTTGCCTGCTCGCTAGCTGTAAAAGAGTAGGCTACTGGTTTGTGTGGATGTCGTCCGAAATGGATGCGAACAAGATTCTGAATGGAAAGTTTAGTTTCAGAAAGTTACCAGATGGGTCGACTGACAGACCAAAGTTATCTGTGTGTATTGTTGGTGTGAACTGAGTTATCACCGTAGCACATCCAGTCTGAAATACCACTTGATGGCCAAACACACAGCTAATGTGAATTCTCCGCCGCCTCCTTGTCAAAACCAGGCGACAATGGATGGCTTTCGACAGACGCATATGGATACCATTATATTCAATGGAAAGTTAAGAAATGAAAGTTTAAGCCATGGTTTAATTGCACTGAGTCCTAGTTTACAATGATGTGCACTTTGTAACTTTATCTTGTATCACCCTGTTTTGATCCTTTAGAAAGGGTTGTTGAAGGGGCTTTTTTGTAACCAAGTATTTATATTTTTGTCATCTGTTTATCGACAGTGTTAAATTGTGTGAGATTTTGCTTCAAATGTGAATGACTGCTCAAAGTGAGAATGTTAGTGTGAAATATAACACTACACGTTGTTGTTTTCAATAAAAAAAACATTTGCACAAAGCAAGCCTATCCACTTTTCCATGTTGATAAGAGTATTAAAATGATAATTAATGGGACATTTAGAATAGATAAAAATGTGCAATTAATTTGCGATTAATCGCGAGTTAACTATGACATTCATGAGATTAATTGCGATTAGATATTTTAATCGATTGACAGCACTAATACACACACACACACACACACACACACACACATATACAGATAACAGTAATGTTACGTAGTGTCTGTCTTTTTTTGTGTTAATGTGGGTTTTCTTATTTGAAGATGTGCCTCAGGGAAAGCATTCTGTACATTGTGAATGAAAGTGATAATGTATCAACTATCAAATGTGCATAAAAATAGATAGTTGTGTGTCCAGGACTGATAATCCAATAAAAGTAAGACTGATTCAAAGGAACTTTCTTATGTACTGTATTTTCCTTAAACATCTGGCCGCTGTAATTTTAGGAATGAACTTAATTAAATGAGAGCTGCGGATTAACGCACATTTGGTGCTGTAGTCAGTATTTCCAAGTGGGTGGCATTGATTCAAAATAAACTACAGTGTGTGTGTTCATGGTAATGATTTCTGGACAGCAATGGAGCTCTATGGCACAGAGGAATCAGGCTTCAGCCCCTGGAAATACACACAATGCTTATTAGTAGGATCAAGTCATTGGTGGTTTTGTTGAAGAAGAAGAAAAAGAAGATCCACCAACCTTACTCTTTAATTTAAAACACAAATGGCAAAAAGTGTATTAGAGTGAAGAATGTTTCTTAAAATAAAGGCTAAGATTAATCATCATATTGATTCATATGAATATGCCTTTCAGGTTTCTCAGTCATCCAGGTAAATTATTCTGTGTGGTTCCATATATGGAGTTATACTTGAATTGCGGAGGTGGCCTGCAGCTCCACTCGTTCCCTTTTAAACTACACATAGGAGATTAAATCATTCTTAAATTTCATGTGGTTTGACTACCAAGTGTGAGACTCTATTTGTTCAAAGCCAGTGGCATACACAATGAATACTGAAGTAGGTGTTAACACACACACTGTTGTTTATAGGATTCAAATTTACTGTTGTCACATGTTTTCTTGCCTGACAATAACCCAATAATGATTGCTGAATTACCATCCCATTATAATATGTATAGCTCTGCTTGGAAATAGACGGGCCGTGAAGAGCTGCCTTCTGGCTCAGAGGCTGAAATATGTATGTTGTTCTTTTTATTCCCCTCACATAGCTCTACAGATGAAATTCATTTTCTAACTTTATCCATTTTAAAGTAGACCATTCGTTATGTTCGACAAAAACAACCCAAATTTTTCAATTGGTTTGACAAAATTTCTGATTCATGCCACTGATGGATTTGCCCACCGATTTAAAAAAGACCAAAATTTAACAGTGTGCGTTGTTTTTAACACAGTTGTGAGAGTGTCAGCTTATCTTCAAAGCATATCCCTTCTAGGAGTGAAGAACCTGCAGTGCATTCAGATACATGTAAGAACAGTTATGACTGGTGTCTTAAAAATGCAAATGGTATTTATCTAAACTCGCTCTCGCTCTCTTACAGGAATCATGTCTGCGACCGGTAATGGCTACGTCATTTATATGACCATCAAACGCAAGACCAAATTGAAGCCTCCTGAACTCATGACTGTTAATCTAGCCATCTTTGACTTCGGTATATCAGGTATGCTTTCACATGTAAAGTTACTGTGGTCGACAAGCACGGTTTGTAGTTTAGACATTTTAAAACATAAAAGGAAACACATGTTGGTACGTTCCCAGTAGGAACAGAAGAATATGTGTATGTATGTGACTGATAAAAGCACATGGCCATTTTACTAGTAGAACAGAAACTGTTTACAGGGGACATTAAAAAGTGATGAACACACACGACGGGGACAAGTTTGTAGTCCACCAAAAGAAAAAACATTTAGGGAAAAACATTTTTGATAACACTTTAGCTTTTTGTTGGAGTTAAGCTCTTTTTCCAACAGCATAGTCAACTCCAGGTGTCACAAAGCATAGCAACAAAAGCCATCTTCATCACTGTTTGGAGTCCTCTGGAAACAGCAGTTTGCAGCATTTCTGTATATGGTCTGCTTTTGTCACTTTGCAGCTTGTTTTTGAATGCTGCATGTGAGTTGTGTTGTGAGCAGGTGTTTTTTTTTTTTTTTTTTTCTGTCTATTTGCATGTGTTTTCTTCAGCTGCAGTGTGTGGAGCTCTCAGGGCCTCTGCATTTCAAGCAACAACACGTTATTTTGTTTCCACTCTTCATAAGATGTGCTCTCTATCTGTTGGTTGTGTTTTCATGAATATAACTTTCATTTTTCTATTTCCTCAAATTATTGACCTTGTCCTTTATTGCCTCTTAGATGCTTCTGTTTTTTTGAAGACTGGCTCTTTTTGATTGTGCACACTTTTTACCTCAGAGGGATGAGTTGACATTTAGATTTAGATTCCGTCTTTCCTCATTACTGGGCTCTGTCACAATATGGAGCATTAGTTAACACATTTTTCCATGTAAAGGTCACTTTAATTATTATGGGGAATACTACTCATACTGTGACAACAGTTGAATAATGTCTTTTGTGGCCTTAGAGGAGCTTCCTCAAACTCACCTTATGCTTACATTTTGTGTTACAAAGTAGAGGCGTGGAGTTTGAAAGATGTGAGCATTTACCAAACAGACAGGGCCTTACTGAAAGATGCAATCAAGTTATCTTATTGGAAAAAGGATTCTGGACTCTATTGTTGTGGCGATGCTACAACCTGCACAGGCAGTGCTGTAATATTTTGTTTTTTTCCTGTCATTAAAATTACCCTTTGTTTCTCTGTGTAGTATTTTGGTGTCTGGCTCATGGTTCACAGTGCACAGGTGGGAGGAAAGGTGCTTGGAAATGCAAACACAGCCCAAGACCTACCCCTTTGTTGCCATCGTGCAATTTAAATAGGTTTGTAGTTTTACTACAATTAAGGATATCCCAGCGTCTATTACATCTATATCAGAGAGTCTTTTTAAAATCTGCCTCTTGTGACAGACAGATAGACTAACAGAGGCAGTAGCTAGTCTTGATCTTGTTGGGTTTTATCATTTGCTAAGCAGGTTTAGCAGAAATTAGGCATTATTTGGTTATCATTTATTATCTGAGAATTGTAGGATTGCCTAGAAAGTTTCTTTTTTTTTTTTTCGTTATAGCACTTAAGTGCAGTTTTGAATATTTTGAGGTGAAGCAGCAGCTTGGTCTTCAGCCAGTTACACTCAGTCTCTTCAGCATTCTCAGTCTTATTCCTCCAAGGAGCTTTTGGTGTTACAGATTACAGATACTTTGACCAAGAACACAGATGAATTTATCCACTATGGCATCACATGATGCCAGGGTACGACGTGCCATGGCAGCATACTGACGGATAGACATACCTTTTGCATTTTCATTGATACAAGACTTATTTATGGTTCTGACTGCCTTGTGAGATCATATTAAAAACTACAATTTATGACCGTTTGAGGGTGAAGCATGTGGCCTTTTTTGAATAGACCCCGTAGGAATTTGTGAGAATTCAAATAACTAACAAATGTTTATATCTGGATCATTGGGTTTATGTGTGGATGTTGAAGTACCCTGAGGTGACAATGCAGTCAAATTCAGATGCAATTTTAGATAGTTTGAATTTTGGAGGGTAATCACTCAAGACTTCATACGCTAATTATGACTTAATTTTACACAAATGTCTCATAAAATGAAAAAGTGATGATATTTTTTATCCAAAAGGTCAAAGGTCAACTTCACTGTGACATAATAATGTTCTGCAAGAAGGGGAGATTGTGCCCATTTTTCACATTTGGTCAAATACGGAATTGGTGATACTGACACCACATATATTTGTCTGGACAAACATGGATGTGAACTGCAATTTGACTGGTTGGCAGAAGCATACAACTGCAAGGCGATAATTCCAGTTGCAACTGTTGGAATCAACATTCACAGCAACAGCTGAGAAAGATGGGCGCTGATGCAGCAGCTGCAGGGCAGAGGTGTTAATGTGTTAACAAGGGCAGCCATTAGGATGGATGGTGGCACCTGTTGACCTAAACCTGAGGGACCATGGATGACCCAACAATGAGAATGGGGGGAAATGTTGCAATGTTGACCTCAGCAACTGCTTCAGTGGATGTGCCAGGGTGCGCACTGACAGAGGAGATGAGGATAATTGCAGTTGTTTGCACAGAGGAAGGAACTCTTGCTCATCCAGCCCTGTGGCCTCCAGAGCTTGAAACTTGTTCTTCAGATGTGGAGCCTCTGTCATAAAGCAGCAGGGGAGAATGCCTGCCCTGAGGCCTTCTGCCCTACACCAAAGTCCATGACTCTGGGGTAAAACAAGCTTGGGACATGGATCTTGCTCTGAGGCTCAACTGTGCATCCTTTTACTCTACTAGCACCATAGCAGTAGATAGAATGGAAAATTGGACATGGCTAAGATACATACATGATCTTTGTCTGAGGTACACAAAGGATGTTTCTGTGGTTTTGTCATGTGGTTTCTCTTATCCTCTTTGCAGATGAGTTGGCTTTTATGTACAACTGTAACAACTTAAACAGCAGAAACCACAGTGCATGAACAGTTTATAGAGATGCTATATGCTCCCTGAGAGTAAAATCAGTTACATTCAGCAGCTGCATAAACCATGAGACACTGAGGACTAGCGATTTTTCAAGGTCAGGGTCTAATGATTTCTCATATTGACTGGCTGCACGTTAAGACACAGTTCAGGCAGTCTAAAAAGTCTAAGACAAGCTCTTGGGATCTAAAGAATTGGGGCAACGCAGTTAATGCAAGTCAGTATCAGGGATGCTGATCTGTGTATGACCCGCCATGCTGTGCAGACAGTCAAGTCAGCAGAGACCATTTGTGCCTTGAACTTGAAAAAAAGATGGGTTATTGGTCCATGTGTTTGCCCCGTAGCTACTTACAATGTAGTCCTGTCTCCAGCGTTGGGAAAGTTCACTTTCTACATGAACTAGTTCAAAGTTCAGTTCACAAATTTTAAAATGAACTAGTTCAGTTCATAGTTCATAATTCAAAATTTTGAACTAAGTTCACTGTTCTAAAAATGAACTAGTTCATAGTTCTTTTTTTCCATGTGTTGCTGCAAGCTATTATTTTTCAAAATTATTGACACAGCCCATATAGAACCACAGACAGCAATTATTTTATCAGTTTTAACACTGTAACTATGTGTCAGAACACACCTTGAAAGGGTGCTTCAGTTCAGTGTGCCATTTCAGGGTTGCTGTGGATGTGACTGAAGTGTGGATTTTCTTTTTAAAAGCCGTTGGGCAAAGTTTGCAGAGAAATGTAAGATTTTTCCCATCCTCACCGACCTTGTCATAAAACCCGTTAAAAAATGATCATACAACGCCTCCTTGCTGCTTTGTCGCCTTCATGCTGCTTTTTGTTTTGATGACGCGTGCGGCGGTGCGACACTGGTGGCTGGTGTTGCCAGATTGGGTGTTTTTTCCGCTACATATTAAGGCCTGTTTACGCTGTGTTTTGCCGGGTTTTCAGCTGGAAGGTTCTATAAAAATCTGGCACCCTATTGAACGAAGTTAAACTAAGAGAGCGTGCCGTTCACAGACACCAGAATGAAGGAGTTCATAGTAACGTTCATCAGGCAGTAATACAGTATGTTCAGTTCGCGTTGGCCCAAAATATGAATGAGTTCAACTAACGTTCAATGAATGCGTTTGGGCACAACACTGCCTGTCTCACAGTAAATTTTATCACATATGCCTTATGACATATGCCTTATGACTGAAGAGTTTTTATCCCAAAATGGGTCACCATTCGAGTACTTGAAGAGTGGTCAAAACATGTTGGTTGCTTAATTAAGACATGCTGTGCTGTTTCATTTGGTAATAATTTATATGGTAATTATAGTCCGTCAAAATGTTCAGCAGCTCCAAATATAAATATACATTGTAAAAAGCAGGTCGATTGACGGTGTCCTTTCTTTGATTAATCAGTGTCTATTAATTATATTATCAAATGGATTCTGTTGGCATCCAGACACCCTTACCGTTTGAGCTTGATAGTTAGGTAGTTGGCTCACAGTACCTTACCCACTGATCACACTGCAGTAATGTAGTGGTGTATTTAAAGGCCATCACCCTCACTTTCATTCAACATGTGAAGGTGTTTATGCCGCTGCCAATAATAATGAGATAAAAAAGTCATCTGAATGACATTTGATCAGTGAAGTATTTTAATTGCTAGTTTTCCAGTTCAACCATGTCTAATTAAAGACACTGATTATCACTTTGGATGCTGGTAATTGCAATGGTCACAGTGGCATGATTAAAGAAGGGAAAAAAGATAGCAGCATTTATATATTAAGTCTTAAACCAAGAATGGTAACATTTTCTTTGATTTTGGGGTGAACTGTCACTTTTCAAGAGGACTGGCCAAAATGAAATAATGACTAAGGACAGAATGAATGGACAGATTTGTTTGGTAATGCAGTTACTCTATTAGTGGAGTGTGATCTAATGTGTGTTCTGTGAGTCGTAACTATAGCAGCCATAACTCCTGATGGACATGAGGACAGGACCATGATGTAAACACACAGAATTATTCTATTTTTCAGAAATCTCACAAACATTAAAATAATTCAAATCGGAAAAAAGCCTAAAAGCATTATTATGTTTCAAATTTTATTACGCAACTAAAATCATGTAATTACATATTTTGTTTTAGCTTGTGTAACACTTGATGTCATCCTCAGTGTGGTAATCCTCACTAATCCTCCCATAGTTGACCTGTTCTCTCATTAAGCCTTTTTGCTGGCCTTACAAGGACATGGTGTGCTGTTTGTGATTGTCATGAAACTGATAATATACTAGAAGCTAGTAGAAAACTGGCTAATGTCTCTCAAATCACATTGCATTTTTGTTTAAAATTTAATTTAATTTTGTTCTATTTTTTTCCCATTTCAAGACAAAAAAATTGACAAGAATAAATAACAGTAATAGTGATAGCTGTAGCTGCCAATAACCTTGTCTGGAAGTGTACAGAATGATCCAGAACAGACACTCTCCAAATACATTAATATTATGAATATTCTCCATTACTGAAATGAGTTTTTGCCCTGTAGGACCGAAAGATGATGAGGTCATTTGGCTGATTGATTCACTCGGCCTGTCCAGCTTACACTTCGGTCTGGAACAAGTCATCAGCCCAGCACCTCACTTGAGGGTTCTGAGAAACTGACATGAGAAACCATTGCTGATCCTTGTCCTCATAATTTTATACATAATCAAGACCCACTCCTCAGTTCTAGACATGAAGACAGGATCATTCACCTTTATGTGCATCAGGGACATGGCTGAGGTTATGTCACAGCCCTTTTATTTGAACTATGTAGCTTTCTTAAGAAATACACCTACTGCTGTCTTTGAAAATACTCCCTTAACCTTAAAAGGATAAGTCTGTTTTTTTTATTTTTATCATTGTCAACAAATACCATGAAAAGACCAAAACCACCAATAAATTGATACTACTAACAAGTGTTGTACAGGTATACAAAGCCTGACATACACTGTTGTGCTGCTGCCATAGCTGGAAATTGTCAAACAAATGCACTGCTTATCATTTTTTGAGTAAGGCTCGCTAAATATGGCAGTGCCCAGAGTTACTGTGGAGGAGAACATGGAAATGAAAAGAAGAGATTCCTGGAAAAAAGAGCAATCCCTGGAAGCTAGTTCAGTTAGACAATGCGATTATACTACAACATATTATGACATTCTCCACTTCCTGCAATTTATGTCCAACAGACCCTCCACAATAGGGTGCTCTGTTTTAATCTTTAGTGCTCCACTTATACTTTGCTTAGCCATTCTATACCTGCTCTACTACAGCAATAAAGCAAATCACAGAAGAAAGAAAAACATTCCATAATCAATTATGAACCTGGATGTGGCAAGGAAGGTGACCCATGGTTTACAAAATTACAGTGTTACTGGTGGAAAAGGCAAGTCTGAAGCCTGAAGTAAAGTGTGGATGAAACACAGAGTTTGTGATCCCCCCCATCCCTGTAAGCACTCTCCATTATTCAATAATCCTTTTTACATGAGTTTGTCACAGAGACATCTTAGTATCATTGACATGCCATTGAGGAGGTCATTGTGGGTTTATCTAGTAGTTTTCAAAGATCTCCTTTCAACCCCTTAAACACAAAACTAAAAAACACTGCCATTGAACAGAGTGGAAGAGTGATCCACTCCCAGGAAAAGACCAGCTTTTAGCATTTCAGAGATTTACAACAAAGGCCTGGCGGGATTAAGAAGACTCAATAGACAAACAATAGCAAATGGCAATCAAAATCTACACAGAATGAAAGTTAGTTCCATTGTCCAATGGAAGAGCAATCAGACCTCACCTCTGATTGATATTGATTGTTTGCTTGGCAAGAGAAGGTAACATCAGTTTTGAAAAGGTTTTCTACAGTTATCTTGGCAAGGTTGAAAACAAGATTGACAAACAGACTGTACGTCTGCCTATAACTGCCTATACAAAATATGAAGCTGTGCAGTGTTTGAAAAGGACCTCTGGCAGACTTCACTAAATGAACAGGTGAGAGAGCAGAACGGTCGAGCCTGTCGCCTGGCAACCACATGTCGCCTCAGGGAAAAAAGCACCCAGGAGTCTGTCGAGAAGAGGTTCCCTGCAGTCTGAGCCACTGCTGTGGGCTCCAACCAACAAAGTCTCCAGCAACAGCTAGCGCAACTGACTACATTGGACACAGCTATGAATATCTGAAGTAGTTCTATGATCAAATAAATATAGATTTCAATGGAGAAAAGTTTTATTCAAATTGCGCCTGAAAAAACAACGTGGCAATTCAACAGCAACAAATTTGAAATGACACATCAAGCTGAAGCGTCCAACCAGTGCTGGGAAATATCTGCAAGTGAATGATGATCACAAGATATCATAAAAGACCATGAGCCAACCACCTCAGAGTTGTCCCACCCAAGTCAAATCACAGCATTTTGGAAAGGACCATTTAACTTTGTTTGCTACATTGAAAGGGGATCAGCAACCTTTGCAACCTTATGAAAAACAGGAGACATGAACATGAGCTAGTTTAATTTTTTTAGGACTGTGAACATAGTTTGAAATTCAAAATTATTAACTATGAACAAAAACTAGTTAATTTTAATCTGTGTGAACTGAATTTTGAACAGGCTCTTGTGAAGTATGAACTTAAATAGCACTGGCTATTCAGCATCCGAACATGTGAGCAATTGTGTGCAAGCGTGTGTGCATGCCTGGCTGGGTTTTCAGTGATTCCAAGAAAACATTTAGCTCATCATGTCTCATGCAGTCTTGCCTCAAGAGGTTTTAATGTTTGTCCCTTTTATGCCACTTGGGCTTGGCCTGTCCAGCTCTCCAGGACAAGGGGTCTATATCTGACACCACAATAATCAGTGAGTCACAGTGGTTTCCTGAAAAGAGTACACTTGAGCTTTGTGCTGAGGTCATTAATGCTTGATGTTTTTAGTAAAGGATAAGGCTGGGACAAGTCTCATGAAAATATCACAGCTTCTGTAGTATTCACACTTTTATTCTTTGTGTTTCTCAACAATCAGCGGTCCTTTCACTCTCCTTTGTCACTTCCCTTTATGGTGTTCAGTAATGAGGCACTTCTCACAAGTTGTCACAAGAGCTATCACATGTATTCCTGCTTTCCATTTTTTGTTTTGGAAATACTGACTGGGAATTTTCTGCAGGCATTTTATGTGTGTGGTGTGAGTCAATAGACACTTGTGTTCAACTGATCTCAAGTAATTTCTGTCTGTGTTTTCAGGATTAAGATGAACCTTGATTTAATTATTTGATACTAATAATCTATTTCACTTCATTCCAGCCACATTTCCACTCACTCCCATTCTCTTTTTTTCCCCCTGATCCCTTTCCATATGTCTAATTCTTTTGTCCTCCCCCTCCTCCTCCTGGCCATCTTTCTCCTTCTCTGTCCTTGCAGTGACGGGAAAGCCCTTTTTCGTTGTATCTAGTTTCTCCCACCGCTGGTTGTTTGGGTGGGAGGGTTGTCGCTTCTATGGCTGGGCGGGCTTCTTCTTTGGCTGTGGGAGCCTCATTACGATGACCATGGTCAGTCTGGACCGGTACCTCAAAATCTGCCATCTCAGATATGGTAGGTCAGGATCTCCCAGGGTCTCCTAAACATTTCAATTCCATACACAGGCATACAAATCAGGCCACAGATTTGTCTTTTTGATTTGAGTAAAAATTAGTAACTGTTCACAATGCGTGCCCAAAACAATATTTTTTTTTCTTAGTATTTGCCTGCACAGATGTCTGTACAAGACTAATATTAATTACAAGAAGCTAACAACTTCACTGAGTAGTTAAGAGACAAACATGCAGCTGCACAACAGCATTTAAGCAGCCTTTAAAGTTTCTTGTGTTTCTCACCACTAGTCCATCCTACTTTACTCCTAGGCACATGGCTAAAACGCCACCACGCCTTCCTGTGCCTGGTCTTTGTGTGGGTCTATGCAGCCTTCTGGGCCACCATGCCCCTGATCGGCTGGGGAAGCTATGCTCCGGAACCCTTCGGGACCTCTTGCACATTGGACTGGTGGCTGGCACAGGCCTCCGTGTCTGGCCAGAGCTTCGTCATGGCCATCCTGTTCTTCTGTCTTGTCCTCCCCACAGGCATCATTGTCTTCTCCTACGTCATGATCATCTTCAAGGTCAAGTCCTCTGCAAAGGAGATTTCCCATTTTGACGCCCGCATCAGAAACAGCCACAACCTTGAGATGAAACTTACAAAGGTAGGTTGGAGGGAATGCATGGTAATGAAAAAAGCAGTATAAAGCAAGAGTGCTAGACAAAGGAAAGAGAGAGAAGAAGACTTTTCAGTAGTGCTCATAGAGGAATCATATTTAGGACAAATCTCTGATCTGAATGTTGCTTTGGATCCTCTCCCAGGTGGCAATGCTGATCTGTGCAGGCTTCTTGATAGCCTGGATCCCGTATGCAGTGGTGTCAGTGGTGTCAGCGTTTGGTGAACCAGACTCGGTGCCCATCCCTGTGTCTGTCATTCCCACGCTGCTGGCAAAGTCCGCAGCCATGTACAACCCCATCATCTACCAGGTTGTGGATCTGAAAAATTCCTGCGCCAAATCCTCCTGTTTTAAGGCCCGGAAGGATCGCAGGCATTTTAGAAAGTCAAGGTAAAACAGAACATGTTAAGATAAGATGAGACTTTATTGATCCCACATTGGGGAAATGTGGTCGTTACAGCCAGCAAGTATTATGAACAGTAAGCACAGTGGCATAAAGAGGTCAAAATAAAAAAAAAAAGTATACAGGGTACAGAATAGAAAAACAACTATGTATATTTGTACAGATTCTAAAAAAAATAGTAAATGCTATAAAAATCCTACTGCATAAAAAAGTACTGTTGCTAATATTCTTATGAGAAAACTAACTAATGGCATGTATTGTCTTGCACTTGAAAAATACTAGTTGTATATACTTTATATGCACAATATACACTATATTGCCAAAAGTATTGGCTCACCTGCCTTGACTCGCATAAGAACTCAAGTGACATCCCATTCTTAATCCATAGGGTTTAATATGACGTCGGTCCACCCGTTGCAGCTATAACAGCTTCAACTCTTCTGGGAAGGCTTTCCACAAGGTTTAGGAGTGTGTTTTTGGGTATTTTTGACCATTCTTCCAGAAGCACATTTGTGAGGTCACACACTGATGTTGGACAAAAGGCCTGCCTCTCAGTCTCTGCTGTAATTCATCCCAAAGGTGTTCTATTGGGTTGAGGTCAGGACAGTCAAGTTCATCCACACCAAACTCTCTCATCCATGTCTTTATGGACCTTGCTTTGTGCACTGGTGCACAGTCATGTTGAAACAGGAAGGGGCCCCAACTTTTCCCACAAAGTTGGGAGCATGGAATTGTCCAAAATCTTTTGGTATCCTGAAGCATTCAGATTTCCTTTCACTGAAACTAAGGGGCCAAGCCCAGCTCCTGAAAAGCAACCACATACCATAAGCCCCCCTCCACAAAACTTTACACTTGGCACAATGCAGTCAGACAAGTACTGTTCTCCTGGCAACCACCAAACCAAGACTCATCCATCAGATTGCCAATTTGTCACTCCAGAGAACACGTCTCCACTGCTCTAGTGTCCAGTGGTGGGGTGCTTTACACCACTGCATCTGACGCTTTGCATTGCACTTGGTAATGTAGGACTTGGATGCAGCCGCTCGGCCCTGAAAACCCATTCCATGAAGCTCTCTACACACTGTTCTTGAGCTAATCTGAAGGCCACAAAAAGTTTGGAGGTCTGTACCGATTGACTCTGCAGAAAGTTGGCAACCTCTGTGAACTATGTGCCTCAGCATCCGCTGACCCCACTCCGTCATTTTACGTGGCCTACCACTTTGTGGCTGAGTTGCCGTCGTTACCAATCGCTTCCACTTTGTTATGATACCACTGACAGTTGGCTGTGAAATATTTAGCAGCAAGGAAATTTCATGACTGGACTTGTTGCACAGGTGTCATCCTATTGCAGTACCACGCTGGAATTCACTGAGCTCCTGAGAGCGACCCATTCTTTCACAAATGTTTGTAGAAACAGTCTGGATGAAAGTGATTGGAACACCTGATTTCAATTATTTAGATGAGTGAGAGAATACTTTACATTACGCTACATTACGTGATGCTGGAGTTAAACAGTTTCACAGATGAAGGATCTGCAGTAGCGTTGTTTCTTGCACACTGGATGCAGCGGTCTGTTACTGAAGGAGCTGCTTAAACCCCCCACTGTCTAATGCAAGGGTTGGGATGGGTTGTCCATGATTGATATCAGCTTGGCTAACATTCTCCTTTCACCCACCTCCTGGATGGTGTTCAGAGGGCAGTCCAGGACAGAGCCAGCTCTCCTGACCAGTTTGTTAAGTCTTTTCCTGTCCCTCTCTGAGCTCCCACAGCCCCAGCAGACCACTGCATAGAAAACTGCAGATGCCACCATAGAGTCATAAAATGCTTTTAACAGTGTCACATACTCCAAAGGACCTGACCAGGTCCAGATGACTTTGGCCCCTCCTGCACAGGGCATCTATGGTATTTGTCCAGTCCAGTTTGTGGTTGAGGTGAACACCTAGGTATTTGTAATCCCACACGATCTCAATGTCCAAGCCCCGGATGTTTACCGGTGTAGTCTGTGGGACCTTTCTTCGGAAATCAATCACTTTCCAGTCTTTATTCCTCTGACATTGGTGATGAAGCATGGGATTCATACTTCATGATCATATGCTCATGCACCAACTGTACCAGCTGACCAGATACATCCAACATATTCATGAAGGTGTACAACCTGACACTTCTCATTGTTACTCTGCTAATGCACAGCTTACTGCCACAGCTCCCTCCACCCAACCCCCTCCATATATGTGCTGTTGTTTTATTAAAAGAGGATTAGTTCTCTGCAAAATCTATGTTGCTATTTTGATTATTTGAGAGCAAAGAGCAACTGTATTGTATAACAGTTTGCTATAAAAAGACAATTCTTAGATGTTGTGTCTCTGAACAAATTTTAATGGTGAGTTGATTTGCACCCAGTTGACACATTCAGCCTACAATTACAATTAGTCATTTGACAGACACTTTTATCCAAAGCAACATATATATGAATTCACACACTGATGACACAGCATTGTCGGCGGTTTTGGGGTTCAGTATCTTGCCCAAGGATACTTCGGCATGTGGACTGCTGAGGCCAGCGATCGAATCACCAACTTCCTGATTGGGGGACGACTGCTCATCCTCCTGAGCCACAGCTGCCCTGCCCAAGCTGACAGTGTCTTAACACAGTGAAAGTGGGACACACTATAGCAACATGCAAAACTGCACTGCCAACCAGGGTAAATGAGCAACTTTCCTGGGGTCCAGGTTCCTTGTGTGTCAATGACTTTCTTCTAATTGGACTGATTTGTATGCATAACTAAAGTAAACAATAAGGACCTGCTCCTGTGTTTTTACCTAATCTTGAGCCCCTATGTGGTAGAGTGCTCCTGTTTCAAAATCTAGTTTTTGATTGTTTTATTATTTCACTTGATGTGGTAATGATAATAATAATACTTATAACTTATAACAATAAGCAGAAGCTGTATCTTTATTTATAGGGCACTTTTCTATAGCCACATTACAAAGTGCTTCACACAAAGCAACAGTTTAATAACAAGCCGATCATAAAAACAATTTCAGAAACAACAACTTTGGTAGATCAGAAATGATAAACTTTATTTATACAGCACTTTCCAAACAAAGTTGCAATGTGCTTTATACATGGTTGAACCAGGACTAAAGCATTTCAAGACTGCAGTGAGGCCAGTCAAAAGTTTGGACAAACCTTCTCATTCAATGCTTTTTCTCAATTTTTTTTATTTTTTTCATTGTAGATTAATGCTGAAGACATCCAAACTATGAAGGAACACGTATGGAATTATGTAGTAAACAAAACATGTGTTAAACAAACCACAATATGTTTTATATTTTAGATTCCTCAAACTAGCCACCATTTGCTTTGATGACAGCTTTGCACACTCTTGGCATTTTCTCAATCATGTGTAGTTTGTTATGTACAATGTACCTGGTGAGTACTTAAAGGCAATAACATACATGCACAGTGCATAAGGACTGGGAAGAATGGGGGTTGATAGCAGCCCACCACTCATTTCTGCCTCAGGGCTCCCAAGCACATTAATCTGGCCCTGGCAACATGGACGTACACTGTATTGCCAAAGGTATTCACTCACCCATCCAAGTAATTGAAATCAGGTGTTCCAATTACTTCCATGGCCATGGGTGTATAAAATCAAGCGCCAAAGCATGCAGACATTTGTGGTACTGTGATAGGATGCCACCTGTACAACAAGTCCAGTTGTGAAATTTCCTCACTCCTAAATATTTCACAGTCAACTGTCAATGGTATTATAACAAAGTGGAAGCAATTGGGAACGACAGCAACTCAGCCACAGTGGTAGGCCACGTAAAATGATGGAGTGGGGTCAGCGGATGCTGAGGCGCATAGTTCACAGAGGTCACCAACTTTCTGAAGAGTCAATCACAACAGACTTCCAAACCTCATGTGACCTTCAGATTAGTTCAAGAACAGCACGTAAAGAGGTTCATGGAATGGGTTTTCAGGGCCGAGCAGCTGCACCCAAGCCATACATCACCAAGTGGAATGCAAAGTGTTGGATGCAGTAGTGTAAAGCACACAGCCACTGGACTCTAGAGCAGTGGAGACGCGTTCCCTGGAGTGACAAAGCGCGATTCACCATCTGGTGATCTGATGGATGAGTCTTGGTTTGGTGGTTGCCAGGAGAACAGTACTTGTCTGACTGCATTGTGCCAAGTGTAAAGTTTTGTGGAGGGGGATTATGGTGTGGGGTTGTTTTTCAGGAGCTGGGCTTGGCCCCTTAGTTCCAGTGAAAGGAAATCTGAATGCTTCAGGATACCAAAAGATTTTGGACAATTCCATGCTCCCAACTTTGTGGGAACAATTTGGGCCCCTTCCTGTTTCAACATGACTGTGCACCAGTGCACAAAACAAGGTCCATAAAGACATGGATGAGAGAGTTTGGTGTGGATGAACTTGACTGTCCTGACCTCAACCCGATAGAACACCTTTGGGATGAATTACAGCAGAGACTGAGAGGCAGGCCTTTTGTCCAACATCAGTGTGTGACCTCACAAATGTGCTTCTGGAAGAATGGTCAAAAATACCTATAAACACACTCCTAAACCTTGTGGAAAGCCTTCCCAGAAGAGTCAAAGCTGTTATAGCTGCAACGGGTGGACCGACGTCATATCAAACCCTATGGATTAAGAATGGGATGTCACTTAAGTTCATATGTGAGTCAAGGCAGGTGAGCCAATACTTTTGGCAATATAGTGTTTGAAGAAAACTGGATACCATGCTCCAAGAGGGTCCATTTTTTACGCAATAAATTGTGTGCACGTCCAACTCTGAAAACAAGACTCTTGAGACTGAATTGCACAAACAGGGTTATTTCAGATAAATAAAAATCCTAAAACAATAAGTGAATAGAATTTCTATTTAGGATTAACTGCAGCTTTCAGAGGCATTTATGGCAGAAATACCATGGCTGCTACACATTTGAACCCTTTATAAATGTGTCAGAAGTTGTTCATTGTACAGTGGGTCTAGCTGTGCCTATAGCAGAATTACCGCAGTTTAAGGAATTTTATTGAAATCTAAAGAATAGAGGTGGAGAGTAAAAAGGCCCCATGACTTAATTCAGTCATCAGTCACTGAAAATGTGAATGTCCCTGTTTGAATAATATCCACAACATTGCTTAAACAAAACTTCCACTGTACTTGAAGGATTAACTTAAACATAGTGATGACCTGATGTAAACAGACAACAAATACAATACAGTATCCTCAGTATGACTGTGGGCAATGACTAAATGGTTAACTGTATATAAAGCAGTTCAAATTAACTCCACCTCAACCAGCTGCAGCAGTAAAGTACTGCTTACACACTGTTGCATCAGTGTGTATGAGGAACTGCTGGCAGCTACAGGTGTGGTTCAGGTGTGATGACATCCAGAAAGCTGACTTTTAGTTTGAAATCAACAGTGGCGGCTCCTAAAGAGGTTGGTTTAGATGTTGCTATAGCATCAGTTATATCAGAGGTGAAGAATATTTCTTCAGTGAAAGAGAATGAAAGAACAGCACTGAAGGCTTTCCCTCATGGAAAAGATGTTCCCAACTGGCTTTAGCAAGAGTCCTACTACATCATACGATTGGTTGAAGTGTGGCTGTGATAGACTGAGATAGACAGAGGGTCCATCCAATCACCTGCCAAGTTTTATGAGAGCATCTGCCCTTTTCCGAATAGTTTTCAAGGACAACTTCCCAGATGGTGCTGTCTACTTAACCATCTGGAGCATCAGGTTAACTGAATGTTTTTGAAGTGCACATAAAAGGAATCTGCCCAGAGCATGAACTTGACCTTTGCAGCTCAGATGGCATAAATTGCACTGCAGACACAATCCCTGTCCATGACGATGACTGATAAGGTACTGTTTGACAGTCAGTCATGTAGTGAATGAGTGAATGAGGAAGTGTTTTCAGACACAGCAAGTGTCAGGTCAGTGTGTGTGTAGCCATCATTTTCTGTGGGGGTGTTTTATATGTTCTGATGGCATCTAAATTTAGATGGTTTTTGTGTTAAAAACAAAGACATTTCTTACTGATGTCCTTTTCTCCTGTTGCACTGCAGGTTCTACGCCATTTCTGGGTCATTGCGTGGCACTCCACCAGCCAAAGAAGCTGAAATCACGAAGTGACACAAGACACTTTAGACTGTGTGTTCCTCTTACCTCCTGTACTTTGGATGGTTTGCCTTGTTCCGTGCCCTCTGTGCCCTACACTTATCCAATCACACGCTGCCTGGCACCTGCTCTGACATGAACTGCTCACCTTTGTTGCCAGTGGTACCAGAGTCTCGCTGCTTGTTTTTGCACCCACGCTGGATCACCACATGCTTCCAGCAGCTCTCCACCTCCACTTCCTTGGAAACACATCTTCCCCTACGAGGTTTTCCTTAATCTGTAGCATTGCGTTGTCTTTACAGTGGTTAAAACATACAAGTGACGTGTTCTGTGAGCTTCTTGACTTCGCTTTTCAGTATTACAGGCACAATGTCTGTCAGTGCAATGAAAGAGACAACACACGTGTTATTGACTGACGACAGTGTTGTTCTCATTATACAGCTCGACTCAACTTTGAAAGCTTGAGTTTTCAAAGTTATGTAACATCTGGAGCTGTAACCTTTTGTGATTCCAAATCTTGTAAAATTGTGGAACTGCTACACTATTTTCAAGTACTAAATTTATTTTTGACAATGTTTCTAAAGCTCAACTGCAAATTAGAACAGAAAATAATCAACCTGACGTGAGCCATGTCAAATCAGGTCTGGGTGGAAGCATCAAGCTCAAAGTTGTATTTTTACTGTTCCTTTGTACAGGCTGTTGTCTTTTGTACTCCTCCACCTGTAGCTTGTATACAGTCGATATATTTCAGAAGGCACTGAATCAGAACAGCTTATGTTATCATCACTTGTTAAAGTGCACACAAGGAGGCGTTATGTGAATTGTGAAGTTGAGGCATAAACATTGCATTTGCAGCATTGATCAAAAGCTTACTGAGCGAACAACAATGCTCAAGGTTCAACCCTTCACAAGAAAACACGGACAGGATGGGTGCACTTTACTTCAGCACTTTACTTCACTTCAAAACATTCAGTATGCAGTGATAACAGTTTGGTGTATACTTGTACACACATACATATACATATATGTGTGAATGGAAAGGACACACAATGTTCATTGAAAACATGTCATTCTTTCACTAGTTACCAAAACTACAGTCTGGTCGTGGGTACAGGAACAATAAGGTTAATTAAGGGGCCATTTTAGAATCTATTTATTGTTGATTTGTTGTCTGTTTTTTGCCATGGTCAAAGATAGCTGCATTGTCTCCACATTACATCATGTCGACATTTTGGGAATGCATGCTTATTCACCGTCTTGCCTAAGTGTTAGATGAGAAGATTGAAACCACTGTCTTGATTGTGTGTTAAGCATGAAGCGAGAGCCAGGGGGTAATTAGCTTACCTTAGCAGAAAGACTGTAAGCAGGGGGAAACAGCTAGCTTTTTTAATAGGATTAAATCCACTCAAAACATAGTTTTATGGGGAGTTACGTGCTATTAGTAACTCTTAGAATCTCAGAACCAGGGTAGCCATTTCCCCCACTGCAGTCTTAATGCCAAGATAATCACCTCCTGCCTCCAGCTCAGTGGAGATACATGAGAGTGATAACTCTCGAGGGACTCCTAAAACCTGTAAACTAAGGGTCGCAGAACTGATGAGGGTAACTGAGCTTGCACTGCGGTTAGCAAGCTAATCTGATAGCATGTCTACTGCAAGCTGGCCACTTTAGGTCCAAGCTGTTACAGTGTTATCTAAAAAAAATAAAATAAAATAAAAAAAATCAGCAACACTGACTGTGGGTTTGACATGTCTAGTTCAGTAAATCTGCTCACTTCTTTCTTATGTTTGTCACTGTTCCTATGCTAGTTACAGAAACAAGGCCCACTGACACTGTGGGCTATCTCTGTCTATCACATATCTGTTGCAGATCGTAGCATGAGAATCTCCCATAGATCTTCTCCTGTAACTTGGCAAGAAAGTAAATAACCATGTTTCCCAAAACAATAATTAATAATTTGAAACGGACATTTACTTGGTTGAATGTTTTCCCTTTTGCACATACCTGGTGTCTCATTCATTACAATGTTCTTTAAATTGATGTTTAATGTTCATGTAAGCACATTTCTCGAATGCAGATGAGCAATACTCAAAAAAGTAGGCCTCACTTATTGAAAATTGTGCATGTCCATCTCAGCCTCTCTCCATGAATCATAAATGAGTGCTAATGTGAAGCTTTTCAAAATGTCCGCCGCTGAGTGGAAGGAAGGAAGTTAACGATGGGCATTGATTCTCTGCTGACAGAGAGATGCTCATGAGTGCTCAGAAAATTCAACAGCAGGGTTCAGCTCAGAAGAAGCGGGTTGAGTGGGAAGAATTCTGCATGAAGTCAATAGAAAGAAGCAGTTTGCACATCAGGGTAAAACAGAGGTCACTGCTCACATGTCTCTAGTGGAGGCAAACTGGAATGAGGTCACAGAACTTGTTAAATGAGTTCAGTGTTGTGCATAAACCCCTCAGTTTGAACAAAGTGGCTCACAGAGTAAACAATTTCCGTAACTTTCCTAAACCAACAATCTGACATTCATACCAACTGCATGCAGCGATCTGCCTGATTGTGGTTATGGTTATAAAAACATAACATAAATGACAAATCATAAGATACAGAATTAGTTCTATGCCTACTAGGCTTGAAATCTGCTGATATATCAAACATAATACTTTGAAATATGTCGACCATCAGAAATGTATCTGTATCTCTGGTTGTATGGCTCTCATTGTGGACAATGATGCATGTCCATGAGCAAGACAGTTTTATGCAGTACTGGACTTTTGAGAGTTTTTTTTACATGTGATGAAACACCTTAATCTTACCTAACCAAACAGAAATTTCCATCTGGTTATTTCCTCAAAAGGTTTAAACAGAAAATGTATTATATTCTGGTATATATTGATATAGTGCTATAAAAATACCTATACCCCCCAAAAATATTTTATCCTCACTGCTAAGCCCTACTTTGAAGCATACAGTATAAAAATAGGGCAAAGAGGAGTAAAGTAACATGCACATATAGTGTGTGCTATCAAATGAAAGCATCCAGTTTAAGTGTATATGACTGGTGTGTGACGATTATCATAGTGAATTCTATTGCCAGAAGAGAATTTACTCTATTTTCATCAGTACATTTGAATCTACCTCAAATTCTCTATTAGGCAATGCCAAAGCAATCGTAGTCACAGTGATACATGATGGCAAAGTCTCACTTTCAATTTGATGCATTTGAACAGTAAACCTTCCATTATAAGCTTTTCTTCCAGCTATGATTGACAGCAACATCCAGCACCAAAGTCTCCAATGACTGCACAATTTTCTGAATTTTCTTGTAACATGAGACTTTCTCTAGTGACGCGATGCTCCCTTTCAAATTTTATGCCATTGTCTTGTTCAGCCTTTTGTAAACCTGCCACATTTAGCCTCTCGTATCCCTCAGCGTGTCAGCACTCTGAAGCCTAAGTGTTTGGACATGTCCAACTGTCCTTAACAGCTGACGGGTCCCTGTTATCACTGCAACCACAAGTTAGACACTTTGTGGATTCTCCAGCAACCCTTTAGTGCCACCTATCCTTCAAGTTTAAATATATCCACTAGACTTTTGTTAGTAGTTTTTTCTCCACTAATAACACCATCCCTTGTCCTCAAAAGTCAGTCACATGGTCACATTTTGCCACCTGAAAGGAGTTGAAAAATATTCCCAGTGTCAATTTGTCTTTGGTCAGATGGTGTCACTTTAAGAAAAAACTCTTGCTAAACCATATTCCATTTCCACCTTGACATATTTAGAGCAATAAATATTTAAAGCTTGTTTTTGCCCATACAGGGAAAAAGTGGAGAATACTGAGAGTCAGTACCTGTTAAATAAGGGCAATGTTGTACTTTCTGTGGTCACCAAAGGTCATCTGTGTGTTTCAGGCTGTAAAAAATATATTTCAGATAGTATTTTCCAAACATGTCATAACCTTGTGATTAGGCAACACGGGTCTTTGCTGACTGCTGCGACACTGCGTCAATCAATTCTTTCCCAAAAGGAATGACACAGTATAAAGATTCATATGGAGTTACTACACAGATCAATCCGATATGGTCAAAAAACGTTTCTATTGAATGCTGGCTTGCATTTTGTTGATTTGACGTAATACAACATAACATAGCATTTTACAAAAAATCAAAAAAGAATATTCATTGCAGGGCTATTTGGCGTCGTTCCACTAAAATGTAAAACACTGCTGCACCAAACATATTACAACATATTGGACTGTCTGCAGTGTCCCAGTATTCCTAGCCTAAACCATCATGACCTGCTGTTTGCACCAAAATGCTTTGTCAATAGTTCTAGATGTGCTGATTGATACATTTTTCAATACATGTTTTTTTGCTTCCTATCAGGGTGTTTCAGATGATGTCATGTGATTTCAGTGAGGTCTATATGAGGCTGATCTCAATGTAGAAGCAAAAAGGAAACTGATGTGTAATTTTCCAGTAAGCACAATGTACTGCGTACCTTGAACCAGGACTGATGCAACTGATCTTTATGCATATGGAAATATATAGCAGCACAGTCTGGGGTGTGTTTGTTCTCAGTTCATATGGAAAATCTTGAAAAAGTTCTATCATAAGCGTGAATTTAAGCCTTAAGACTTCAAAGAAGAAATATTTGAAATGCTGAACTGAGGATGAAGCAGTCTGTTGGCCTGTTGCTAGATGACTACAATGACATCCTTGTTTGGCGTCAAACTGAGTCTCAGTCAGTTGTCAATTGCTTGGGTCTGTTTCTAGTCTGCTGGTCAATGAGGATGTGTGGGATTATGTTGGACCAAAATTGTGTTGCACAGAAATAGTGTTTTCCGAATTTATGATGTAAATTACTGTTGTTTTTCATGGTTGTTAACGCATGTAATTACTGTTGTACATTGTGCTTGTTTGATTCTGTCAATCACGCCTGTCTATGAACTCTATATTCCGCTCACAAACAGGATCAAGTGTGTTCCATGATTATTATTAAAAGGCATGCCATTATTAATTTATCATAATCCATTCACAGATGACCATGAGTTGAGGTCACATGAGATACAGGTATGAATTTATGTGAAACTGCCTGAGAAGGCATTTTAGATCGCTAATAAGTGGAGCTGTGGGCCACCTTCTCAGTTCAAGTATAACTCCATATATGGAACCACATAGAATAAATTACCTGGATGACTGAATCCTGAAAGCCATATTTATTTATATGAATCAATACGATGATTAATCTTTATCAACCGTTATTTTAAGAAACATTCGTCACTCAAATACACTTTGTGCCATTTGTGTGCCAAATTAAAGAGTAAGGCTGGAAGATCTTCTTCTTCTTCTTCTTCTTCTTCTTCTTCTTCTTCTTCTTCTTCTTCTTCTTCTTCTTCTTCTTCTTCTTCAACGAAACCACCAATAACTTAATCCTACTAACAAGTATCATGTGTATTTCCAGAGGCTGAAGCCTGATTCCTCTGTGCCATAGAGCTCCATTGTTGTCCAGAAACTATTAAAAACACATCAGTGAGTCACACCATTACACTGGGTGACATGTTCCTTTGTTACAATGAACACACACACTGCAGTTCATTTTGAATCAATCCCACATACTCTGAAATACTAGAGCTAAGTTTATTAAAATTACTGTGCCCAGATGTTTTGTGTTTAGGGACAACAGCAGTAAGCTTCATTTTGACAGAAATCAGCAACAAAAAGAATCAACGTATCAGTTTATGTTTCTCTTTGATATGTGTGAGGTGATTTGTCAAATTCAAAAAATCTGAAAACCACATGAAAATAATTGTTCTTTTATTCTCAGTCAGAAAGCTCAGTTCAGAGTGGAGTCTTTTCATCAAAGATGGCCTGACTAATATTTACCCGTCACAGCATTTGCTGGGATCAAACATCAGTTTAGTGCTGAAATGTTTCAAAAGATAAAGAACAGCGATGTTAATGGGAAACAAATGAACATTTCTCATTCACCATTCATTCACTGCTGTAATAATATCGTTTTTCTGTCATGCACTTTCCTAATGTGACTTGGTATCTGTGGGCTTCATTAAAGAATGATTTTACTGTTATTTTTTTTAACTTACAACTTAATATGCCATTTTTACATGTTTTGTCCAGAAACATCACAGGTAGTGATGTGACTGTGTGACAAATGTTGACTGTTCTGTTTTGTTCAGTGAGGTATTACTGTCAGTTTGAAGCACCACATGTTGCACACTGAGTATACTGTCTGTATCACCTGTTTCATATTCAAAACATATGGCACTGCTTTGCAAATCTATTGTGTTGTGTTGAGTCTCAAATGAAATTCCAAATAAAGGTGCAATGATGCACATATATTTAGATGTAATGAGTTTTTCCCGTTTTTTTCATACTTTCTTCCCTGCATATCATACAGCTGCTCCCATGAGTCAAAAACCTGTGACAGCTATGACAAAACAATCTGATTTCTTAACAAGCATCAGGAGTCAGTGGAGAACAAATGACATCACATCACTATACAGCAACAACTGTATTCCCAGCCAGCCTTGGCAACGAGTGATGGAATCTCAGGCTGACAAAGCAGCACACCAGAGCCTCTCTCCCATCATGGACTGAGAACTGGGCATACCTAGCTAGCATATTGTAACAGCGTATGCAGCTAAGCGCAGGGTTGCTTAACTTTTGTCAGTATACGTGTACTGATTTGTGTAACGTTATTCACTGAGCTTTGCTGTTGTGACATCATTCCAGAGTTAGGTTAGTGTGATGCTGATGCAGGGTCCACATACTTCCATTTTGGCTTTAAACATAGACACACACGCTGAGAGGAAACTCAAAGCTCCTGCTTCACATACTCTTGTTTCTGGTCTAATGCATGTGTTCATAAATCCACTAGTTCCTCTTAATGCAGTTACTGCAGTATTTTAATGCCTTTTAAGCTGCTGCACCTACAACTTTTAAACTAAGTAAAAGATCCAAGCCAAGAAGGCCTTGCGTTACTGGTGTACCTGCAACGTGAAAAATAGCCATCGCAGATGATTCAAATGATATGAACAATTACTCATGATTATGAGAATGTCTCGAAAGACTGGCCTCATTCACAAAAATAAGGACTGACGTCTTTTAAGGCTTAAAGGTTAGCCGCCCTACCCCCAGGCTGAACAAGAGCCATGTTTCCATGGTAACAATCAGTAACAGCAGCTGACCAGCAGCACCAAACAACAAAAAAGAGGAAAACATGACTCATAATTTGTGGTATATTAACAATGTTGCATGAGAAGGGAAAGAGTTTGAACATGTATTTAACATATTATCCAGCAGTGAGGAGTTAGCAGAAGCATAACAGATCTGAGCTGTTTGACACAGCCTCACAGTATACCATGTTTTTCAGTTTGAAAATATCCTAATTTCCTCAGATTTGATTGTAAATTAGTCGTACTAGCCAAGATTTATACAAATTTGAGCAACAGATAAATTTAGATGTCTGAAACTGACCTGAAGTCTGACATTAGGCTGTTATGGAGGCTGATATTGCAGCAGATTGATACCCGTGGTGTTGGAGTCACATGTTCTACAGTCATATGTGGGTGTAATGTTCAGGAGTCCTCATACAGTTGTAATAGTATGGTCACTGTGTTGAGAAAGGGAAAAAACAGTGAAAAAAAACAAATAGAAAACATTTAAAATAAATTCCTCAACAATCTGCTTTTCCTATGAATAAGCTGAAGAATCACCAGCAGCACGGATAGATAATAAACGCTTATTCTCCTGTTTTTCAGTCGCCAGAACCCTCAAGGGACTGCTCTCTGTAACGATTGGAAAGCTTCCCAGTTAAATGAGAAATCCTCCTCAAACCAGTGTTGCTTCTTGAGTAATTGGTCATGCAATACCTGATCAGTAGACCCCCAGGCCACCAGAGACTGGGCCTTTAAACATTATAAAAAGCATTGAATGCCAGGCTATGGAAACAGAATTGTCCCATTAGCATCAGCCCCGTGACACTGATAACTGAAGCTGTTTAGGAACTGAAAATTCTGTTCCAGGAAATAGGTCAAGCTGTAAAATGTCCTGTGGTAACTCTGAACCGAGGAATGTGGAAAACAGACCAGGACGAGGCAGCACTGGATATCACTTGGGACTGAGAGCCTGGGGAGTTTCCTCATGTGGCCTCAAATGAACTGAGCTTCATGTCAGTTTGACTTCAGAGGCTGGTCAGCCTCAGTCTTGGCCTGCTGCAGCACCTAGTGGAGGATTAAAGGATTGCATTCAAAATGGCTTGGTGATAACATAGCACACTTTTTCTGACTACTTTGACTTTGAGACAAATTAGTTTTTGCTGATAATACTTTGTGGTTGAACTTAACTAAGATTTTGAATGCAGGACTTTTACGGCAAGACAGTATTTTGACATTGAATGGATACGTCTACTTAAGTGAAGGATCTGAACACTTCTTCCACCACTAAGTAGAAGTGAGGAAATCAGAAACCATTTATTGAACAGCAAGAGTTATAAAAGATATCTTTATCACAGAACTTGGTTCATTTGGCCACTCGTAACACACAAAACAAAACAAATGTCTTTTTTGACTAACCGCAGGTTTTTAATCACAAAAACAATTGTGGACTTTCAGCAATCAGCATATATTTTTCTCTATTCAAGAGTAAAAGTTATTGTTTGTTGATTACAAATCTTTTTACAGTCAAAGTAATGTGTATAACCAATAAATATATTGTTTTGTTTTTTTCTTTACAGCCTTTTAAGTTTCCAGATATGAAATAGACAAAAAGAAAACACTACAAAGGAGGTTTCAGTGCAAATAAAGAAAACAAAGCCTGTTGTTAAGCAAGTAAAACCTCTATCACTGACACCACGAAGCTCTCTAATGCAGGTAACTTGGTTAGATAAGGTGATTTTTTTAAATGAAGTTTTGTAACTGAGCTCAGTAACAAAGACCAGGCCCCGACACATCCCACTTCTACACATGTATTTAAGCTCACCTGATTGATTCACTTCTCTTTTGACTCACATTTCATCCCTTAAACCCCTTTTTTTTCCCTCTCTCCCTTGTCTCTAGCTTGAATACAGGAACCATTGGGGAATTTTACTGAAAATCAGAGAGCATTTGAAGAGGCAGCTCCCTGACCCGAAGCCTCCATGCCAGCAGCTCACACTTGTCCATCGTCACACTCCAACTACGGCCCTGATCTCTTTCTTCATCCCCTCATCCTTTGACCCTTATCCCTTCATCCCCTCATCCCTCCATTCCTCACCGATCAACCCTCATCTCTTCATCCCCTCATCCCTCACCCCTCATCCATTCATCCCTCTCTCTCCTCATCCCTCCTTCCCTACACTCTCCCTTCCATTTGTCCCTCGACCCTCATCCTAGTGTATCATCATCCATCATCTATGCTCTCCTCCAGTCATAATACAAATGAAACTATTAGAAATCTGTATCTTATGGACGTGGTCGTTGTTTGTGAAATTAAGTATTCTAAATAAGTTCAGGAACAAAGACCACAAACACATCCCACTTCCGCACAAGTATTTAAGCTCACCTGATTGATTAATTTCCCCTGTCTTCCCATCTCTCCTCCCAAACCCCTCTTTCTTTTCTCTCTCCCTCGTCTCTCGCTTGAATACAGGAACCACTGGGGGCTTTTATTGAAAATCCGAGAACATCTGAAAAGGCAGCTCCCTGACCCTGAGCCTCAACTCCCCTGGTCCCATCCTGTCTTCTCACCAGCAGCTCACACTGGTCCATCATCACACTCCATCCATCCATCCATCCATCCATGGCCCAGATCTCTCCCTTCATCCTCTCATCCTGCATCCTTCTTCACCTTCAATCACAAAAGCAAAAGACAGCAAAGTAGTTTAAAAAGGCCTAAACAGACCCCAGCTTCTCACAATATCTGCTAAGTTGAGGTCTACGTTGAGTCAAGAAAGGATCACAGTGACCTTGGTGTGCAATTCCCCACCTGTCTGATGCTTTGTTCCAGAAAACTCGGAAGCAGTTTGTTTGGCACAAAACAATGGCAACCCCCATGAATGTGCATATTATAAATGGTTAACCATCCACTTAAAGGCAGTGTAAAGTATATTTGCCTGTATTTGATGTACTTAGCCTTGATATTATATGTCTCTAAAGTTATGTCATGTTTTTATTTTGTCTTCAGTGTCACGTAATTCATTTCTGGAATATTTAGATACGTACCAAAGTATAAAAGTACCGTGAAATAAAATACTTACTGTGTCTGTTGTGTTGTTCTTCCTCCTCTGTTTCAGCTATGTATGCAAGGAGGCTGTACTGCTGAGAGTTAAATAGCATGTACACTTTGTCTATGTAGATTCATTCCAATTCCAAACCCCCAACTTTTACTGGAAGCCCCAAGGAAAGGGCATCATCACACGCTGATTGTCCGAGAGGAGAGTACCAACCAGCTCTCAGTTGTGTTGATTCAGGAGGTAGTGTGTTTCCTTACCAATGTGCATGACAGCTTCTCTCTCCTGAGCCTCCGCCTCAGTACAGGCCGGGTAACACTCCGTCACATTAACCACCTGTAGATCCTGTCCTCAAGCACAATCCTAAATCATCTGTGGAATAAGTCGAGAACAGTGTTGTGATCTCTGATGTCAGAGGACACTGTCTAATCATACAGAACAGAAGTCCGCAAGGTGTCTCAGTTTATTTAGATGCACTTGTTGGAAAGTGGCTCATACAGGATTTTGTTGCTTAGGGAAGAAGACATGCTGGCCCCACTGTTAGTTCATGGGCGTGTGTGTAAGTGAGTGGACTATTATAAAGCAGACAGTCATCAATTTGATATTATTAAACTTATTGTTGTTTGCCTCCTGGCACCAGTACAAAAACACATTCATATAACTGAATGGAGGCTGACCAAAGAGGATTTCATTATTCCTCACAAATGTAATAAAATTCAGCCAATGTTGAATCTCTGCTGAAGACTTCCTAAAGAACCATCTTTTCTAAATGTTCAGAAAGTGCACTCTACAAATCATCAAATCAAGCTAAGTGCTGTTGATCTAAACCATTAAATGATACCCTCGGCTCCAGCAAATCTTATTCCTTTGATAAACAAATGCTCTGACAGAGTCTTTAGCAGTGCTGCTTCTGACCTCATGTTCTTTCTGATTTTCTTTCCCATGGCTGAAATTAGGGGTCCTGAGCAAACCTGAACCGTGGGTCCCTTCTGTCCCCCCACTGTCTGTGCAGTATTCACCTGTCAAGCATAAAGCAAACTATGCAAACTTTCAATTTTGCCCAGAGCCCCAGAAACCAGAACAGAACTGGTCCCAGGTTTGTTGTGTGTCAACGAGTGTGTGGTAATTTAATTAGAAAGAGGTTATTGAGGGAGATGCACAATGTAAACACAATATCAAGTTAAATAATAAAGGTCCTCAAACCAGACTGTGGGGACAGGGTCTGTAGATTGTCCAAACACATTTCCAGTTGATTACATTTCCATAAATCAAATTACAGTCAGTGAACCCGGGGTCTCCTTGGCACAGCTGGTAATCCAGACTTGGATCCCAGTTAAAGACGACGCCTGGTTTGATGAGCTAAATGATAAAGTGAAGGACGGTCTGAGGAGGATGTGGCTGAGATGGAAAGACAAGATGGATGGATGGAGAGACCACTTGAGAGGGAAATATTGTCCTTTAGTTACTTTGTACACCCATACCTGCAACCTACACTCACACACATCACACACCAATGACTTTACTGATTTCCACACCCCATGTTGTGAACATTTAATTTAGTTAAATTTGGTTTAGTATGATTTAATCAAATGTACTTGTTTATCTCGATGTGTCTTCCTGTGGTTGTGGCCACAAGATCATAACACTGTTCAAAGAGGTCATATGATCTCATTAAAACCACCAAAGATTAGAGAAAAGTCCAAAAGATCCAAACAGATTTGGAGTAAACTAGCTAAACTGTATATAAAGTACATAAAAAGAACCACCTCAACTAGCTTTAAGAGTAAAATGCTGCTTCCACATTGATGCCTCAGTATTAACAATCAAATAATGTCAGATATAATAACATGTTTCTACTATGTTGCTGATAATGCATCTGTACTCTTGCTTAAGTAGGGCGTTGAATGCATGATGAACAGTATCTTTACACTGCGAACAGCTGTGATGGTCTGATGCTTTTCCCTTGATATTCTCAGAGCTGAAGTGTATTACTCTGCAGTATATTGTATTCTACCTCATTCTGGATATTTAGAAAAATAATGAAAACAGTATTGCCAAACCACATGACATAAGCATTACTTTAGACTTCATCTACAAAAATGATCATCATCAAACTATCAGGGGAAAGTTGGACACTCATAACTCATAATTCAACCTTTTATTACAAATCTCAAATGGCAACATGTTCCAGTGTGCTGTCTTCTGTAGGGTCTTAAAGGACATTAGTCTCCAGAGATTCCTAGCCAAGAAAGAAATATCAAAAAACCAGCAAGAACAAACTACAGAAAATTAAGGAATATATCAAGAAATTGCAAATCGACATCTGAGCTACACATACAATAAAGTTCAATACAATAAGAAAGGAAATAATAGGATTGTTCTCTATTAATCCCACAGAAGGGAAATTTGCAGTGTTACAGCAGCAAAGCAAGAAGAAGTATTCAAGTCATCATTCAAAATGATGAGGCAAAGTAACAAAATGAAAATAAAAAACCTTTGGTACAAGTATAAATATAAGACACTTCATCAGTCTTTAAAAAAATATGATGATGGCATCAATCTCAATATCAATCAGTATCATAGTCCAGTCTACTATAAACAGGTAAGCAGAGTCAGGCACACTTCATCAGAGCTAATCAAGCTCTGTCACAGAAACAGAACACAGTGCAGATTAAAAGGAAACCACGTGGCACGATGCAGACTCAGGGATACAGGAGGGCAAAAAAATAATGGCAAAATAATAATAAAAAAAAAAAAAAATAGAAAATTACAAATATATAAGAATAGTAATATCTATCTATGTAAACAAATAAACACAAATTCTTTTTGAATGTTTAATGAAACAATGACGTAACAGACAAAGTAATACAAAATCTAAAAACAACATAAACATACAAAACACTGAATATAAAATACAAACAAAATAAAATAACAATTCCGAAAGTGTCTCAAACATACATTTCAGAAGGTTCAGTGGGTAATTGTACTGCAAAAAGTGTCATCTCTGACTAATCACATTTCCTTCACAAAAAAGAACAATTATCTGCTGAGTGCAGAGAATCCTCTAGGGGGAGCAACAGCTCTTCTTTTGAAGTTCCAAAGCTGCTCAGACTGACAGTATGCAGCTTCAGCATTACAAGCGTCAACACCAGCAAATCTCTGAATTTATTTTTCATGCTCTGAAAATGGAATCAGTGCTTCTTTTTCCCCCTTTATCGATCTGGAATACTTTTCTATATTTGCTCTCGGGAAGAAAAAATAATAATAATCATGAAGCCCTGTGATTTCAGGAGATTTTGGACCAATGAAAGATATCACAGGCATATAATGGTGCTCTTCCCAGTGCACCAGGCTGCACTGTATTTTCCCACCTCCATTCATTTCTCTCCACAGTTATTACTTCCTTATCTCCTCCCTCCCTCCTTCCCATTTCTGTGATATCTGCACTCCCTCTCCCTCATTTTACATTTCACCATTTTGCTCTTCTTCTTGGCTTCTTGTGTGGGTGGGAAGAAGAAAGGGAGGGTGACTGGAGCTGGAACTGGAGCTGGAGATAACTCTTGCATATATGCAGGAGCTCCTCAAAACAGCCTAAAGAGCCAGAAGTTGCAGTAGGTGTCAGTGGTGATGGTGGTGATGCAGGCAGCAGCGGTGACCTGCTGCTGTAGTAGCGATCACAGCAGTCGTAGCTGAAAACGGGCTGGTGGGATGATGAGCAGCAGATAAAATCCAGGCCTTCCATGAATATTTCATTCCTGGAGAGATGCAGGCAGGCAGGAGAAGGTGAGTTTGGGAAAAAAAAACAAAGTGGCAGATTGAGAAGAACTCACCGATTCAGCTGCTTTCTCTGTCTCACCTCTTTCTCAATCTATTCATCTGTCTGTTACTGCTGTTTTCACCTACCTCTCACAGTGCCAGATGGATGGATAGTTGACTTTTGCAATTAGTACCCATGAGCATCCCTGTAATGTAATAAATTTAGAAGCAGATGTGAGAGTGTCATTCCTTCCTCTGTCTCGTTACCGATCAAAAATGCCAAAACACACATGCAGATGGGTGGAGAATATGTGTGTGGGACAACTTCAGTCTTTGAAATCCTCCAAGTCTGTGGAACTCTGCTGGAGGGATGAACAGCTTTCTTCCAGAAGATATTCCCTCATTTGGTTCTGATAATGGTGGTGGGGAGAGCTATTTGACATATAGCTCCCCAAGGTGTTTAGTTGAGGTGATGAGTTGCGATCTGGGTACAGAAGGCCATAACATATGATTCACAGCACTTTCATACTCATCAAACCATGCACTCAGCCCTCTTGACCTGTGTCTACATTTGTAATGTTTCACTGTGCAAAACTATTTGCAAGGGTAGATACTGAGGTCAGAGACTAACACTGGCACTTTGAATGAACTATAAATTATATAGTATTTAAGTTATATAGTATACATGTAGTATTTCATGAATTTGACTTACTGTGAATACTTTTTTTCATCATGCCATCAACCTTTCATCTTTTTTGAAGTACTGGAGTTATGATGTTACGATGTGTTTCAGAATTCAAACTGAAGGAAATGTGGCCTCTAATATTCAATATATTTTGTTTTTACAGGCCATTTATAGCAGAGATACAGTCATTCAAAACATTCATTAGATAATTAATGGAACAAATCTTGAATGTTTCTGTTTCATTGTTCAGCAGTATACTATGTTAAACAGGCTCATACTGTGCGTGTCCTTAACCTTGATTTATTAGGGAAGCTTTGCTGAGGACACACAACCCGTTTCAACACCGTCCAACTTCCCACTTTAATCATCTGACACTTTCACACACGGATGCTGCCCAGTAAAACCTCCGTTTTCTTCCAGTAAGAGCAGCACCGCTGGAGCAGTTAGTTAATTTGCTAAAGGACACTTTGATGGATGTAATTTGTTGAATAGGGAAGTCATGAGCAGCTGTTGACGCGGGTTTTTGCTTCAGTTATCCTAAGATGTCAAACTTTATTTCTTTGTGATTAATTTGATAGATCTAATTGAAATTGGTCACAATGTCCCTTGTTGATTACAGTAAAATATGATAAGTTGGCCAATCAGGTTGCACCAGTTGCTCTAAATCTATACTCTTGCCTACATTGTCAGGTTTACTCGGCTTGTCTCATGAAAAGAAACAAAAGCTGCAAAACACAGACACATACAGGCAAAATGATGACAATAAGTGGTGGAAAATAGGAACCACAACTGCGCACAAAGCCAATAGAGTCTCAGCTGACACCAGACAGAGACCTCATGACATAACGGTTGACCTTGAGTGTGACACCAGTGAAAGGGCAGGCTCCCGCTGAAGAAATCTATATTTCACCTAAAGCCGTTGTTGACCCTCCGATGGTAATGACGTTCAGACCTATATTAGCATTGTATTAAAAAAACACAGCCCCCTCATTTATTTCAGTGATACCCGAAAACCCGATCAAGGGCCTGACATGGGTTTGGATCCCATTTTTTAATTTACAATCTGGTCTGTATCAGGTCCCATTACACTAGGGCTTGTTAAACATTATGAGTAGTCCTAATAGGATGACAAAGCGCAGGTGAGAAATATGGTGAAAAAACCACAAGAGCCACAACAGACTCATCTCAGAGAGCACAGATGATAACAAATTAGCAATGCTAACATTAGCAGCTGTGGTAACGAAGGAGCAATCGTTATTGTAGTTCAAAAGGCCAAACAGTTGAAGTGATCTTTGTTATGCTGGATGCACACAACACAACAAGCAAAGCTGATTCTAAACACGTGAAGTCGCATTTATCACCTGTCACTGTAACAGCAAGTGGACTTTTAAGATGACTCAACAAGTGGATTAGCCAAGCTGTTCCAATCAGCAAGAGAGGAATAACAGAAAACCTGGATGTAGTGTATATTACCAGCTTTCTTGAAAGACTGTGTTTCAGCCCAGGGCAGAAGGCTAAAATGTTACATGAGAGTTTTGTTCTGGCAACATGTAAATTAAATTAACTTGTTTTTAGTCTGACGGAGCAGTCAAAGGAGGCAAATGAGGAGAGCATGAGGTTTCCATCTGAACTTTATTTTTCAATTACCTCAATACACCACTTCTGACCAACAACACCCTCAGCAACCACCTCAAGAACTCTTTCACCACACACAGACTGTCCCTCATATAAGGGTGTCTGCTTACCTAATTGGCTGGCACATACCATTTACAGCGAGCAACACAGACATCTATAAATATACAATAAATATTTACATAGGCCCAAAAATGCATCAAAAAGCAGTAACAATAATTATTTACACACCTAAATGCACTTAATAAATACCAATAAATATCTTACATAAATAAATACATCTAAGCTTCCCTCTACTCACCAGTCTTGAGTCACACATTACTGTGCATTTTTGTAACAGTAACACTGTAACGCCAGTAACACTCTGTGACTGATTTTTTTTTTCCATCTTATCAGTTGACTGAGAGGATTGCTTTCAATTTCATATCTATCCATGTATGTGTGTGTGTATGCGTGTGTGGTTGGGGGGAGACTTGGGGTGTAAATAACCTCAGCCGAAAGAGGTGAAATGTGCCTCCCTGGAACTCCAAAGTTGTCACGCTCACGCTTGCTAGCTGAAGACTGCCAACTGAGAGGCAGTGACCTCGAGACTTGCGCAATTGACACATGCTCTCAAGCCACACATCCACTTTGTCATGCTGTGAAAAACAAATTCAAGACTGATAACTCTGTGGCACAAAAAGAGAGCGCATGGACAGACATGAGCAGCACAGTGCAACAGCAGCACTGTGCAGCAGCATGTTATTCAGGCCATCAGAGGCAAAGGGAGAAATAAGTATTACACTGTAATTTATTCCCCTGCATGCTGTAAGGTCAGTCAGCAGCACAGACCCATCCTCTCCTCTTGTGCTGTGTGCTTGCAGACAGGAGAGAGACTGAGTTGCTATGGTTATGAAGATGTTCTGTGTCTCTGTTGCCCTGATGATTCACAGTAGAAGGTTTTTAGGTTAGTATAACGCAAAACCATGAATCATTTAGCTTCATTTCGCTGCCAAGCTGTTAGAAGATAAATTGCCTTCCTAGTTGTATCAGTAAATATGTGTGAAAGCACCTCTTGTGGCTGGACTCAAAGTGCAGGACATAATTCAGATGGCTTGGATTAAGAAAAGGATTTATTGTCACAGAAGGGTAATTGATCAATGTGAGACAACAGACAGATCAGATCCCAGAGAGACTGGGCAGGCAGGTGAGGTGAGTTGACAGGATTTCAGGTGGAGGACGGGAGCTGGACAGACTTGGCAAGTTAACACACGAGGGAGATTATCCTGAGACACACGGAGAACATTGTTTAGACTCTAAGCAAAAGACAAGGCAAAACTAGAGCAAAGAACAAGGCAATAGAAGGGCTACATGGCTGAGACATGGCACCAGGCTGGTGAGTACAACAATCAGGTGAGGACTGGTGAGGAGAACCAGGTTTATTTGCTGTGGCTGGTGATTCATGGATTGGCTGCAGCCGTGGTGGTTGAGGATCAGGTGTAGGTGAACCATGATTGAGGAGGAACCACCCAGTCCAGACACACACACATACACAAACAATGATAGACACAAGGAGAGGACTCATAAGACACAAAGGGACAGGGGAAAAACACAAGGAAACCCAAGGAAAGGGAGGAGGAGGCAGACACCAACACCTCAGACATAATCAGTAAGAAAAAACATAGTTCAGCTAAGAACCTTTTCCCACTCTTCCATTTCTGGGCTGGCTTCCTCATTTGATAAAATCTAGTTTGTTTGTTTGTTCTTTTAATCATCCTGCAGGGTCCACTGTCAGTGAACAAGTAGTTTTTCTCCTCCATGTGCTTTCATACAGTGTAACTGTTTATGCATGTAGCTGCTCTCCAGCCCTCCAGATTCTGTCCCCTGTCCTCCCAATTCCACATTTTGGTGACAAAATGACTTCATAAATTCACTAGAATGCAAAAAATTAACAATTTTCTGGGAGGAGATCCCAGATACCCTGATTAGATTTGGTCTCCTGTTGGAGGTTGGCGAGTATTCTGATTAACCCTACTCATTCATCAGTGACTGTGACTGTGGACTTGGGTTATAACGTGTTAAGAATTCGATTGCAGTGGGTAATGACTCAGAAGACCTTCTCACAGAATATACTGACTTCAACAAACCAGATCTCACTGCAAACTAAATTGAAAAGTTGGCAACTCTGTGCTACAGATGCTGATGCAATTATCTTCAAGCTATAGGTTGGCTCACCTTAAAGAGCATTGTCTATGCCTTCTACACCTGACACAGCTACTGCTGCGCTGGCCCAAACAGAAGGCTCTTTTCTGGCTGAGACATTCGGAAGCAGCTCGAGGACATGACATTTACAGTATGTAATTCACAGCGGCAGATGTTCTCGAGTACCGATCCCTGTATTACTTTACAACATGAGAGTGTCGCCTTATGTGTTGTTTGGAGAGCTGATGTTGCTAAGCATGCTAGTTTCTTCACATTTGTTTATTAATTGTCTTTTAGCACTTAAAGTACATTGTTCATATTCAGCTTCATTGCATTTCAAAATTTCTGCTGGTCGCGCGCAACCTGAATCCAAACACTACCTGTGTTAACAAAAGGTGAGTCTTAGCCTGTGATTGTTACATGAGAAGTTACTCATTTTATATATTTTTTTAGAATTTTCTATTTCCAAGCATGTGTGGCTGAGGCATTGATGTATAAAACATGTACTCATAGGTTTATGAAGAGCCATTGTGAAGCTCAGTGGCAGTGGCTCTGGCTGCTATCATAGCTGTTTGAGTGTTCAGAATTGATTTTAAGGGTCAGGTAAGAATGAGGCTTAGGTTAGGCATTTAATTGTGATGATTAAGGTTAGGGTAAAGTGCTAGGGATAGCACTATGTCAACGAGTGTCCTTACAAAGATCGAAGAACAACTCTGTGTGTGTGTGTGTGTGTGTGTGTGTGTGTGTGTGTGTGTGTGTGTGTGTGTGTGTGTGTGTGTGAAGGGAGCAACTCAATGAACTCACACAGAATCTTAATAAGTTTGACAGAAATTACAGTTTTGTCTCAGGTAGTGCAAAGTGTACTGGCTTTGTCTCCAAGGGTGGCTAGGTCATGGGTGAAGTAGCCTTCCGCTATCCAAAACTGACAACTGTGTTGACAAATGTTGTGGATATGATTGAAAGAAAAGCAACATGTGAACTGACAGTGAGAAAAATAATTCCAGGCGGTGCTCCAAAGGGAATGATGCTCACAGTGCAGCAGTTGGGTTAATATTGGAGTGAAAGGATGGCCAAAAGAACGCAGAGAGACGTGACAAAATGAGAACAAATCGCAAGATGACAACAGTCAGGTGCTTTAAGCTTCCGAAGAGGAAAATGCCTCTGCTCTCTCTGTCAGTCCACAGTCGTGTCTTTCCAGCTCGCTGATGTTAAATGTCCTCATGCAAAGAAAATCAACCTGAGAAAAAAAACAAGAGAAGACGCAGAAGTTTCATAGTCAAAAGCTCCTTTAATGAAAATCATGTTTTTTTTTCTGTCAAGTAAAAAAGGTTGATCATATGCATACTATTTATAGCTTTAACATAGCAGGCAGTAGAAAAAGAGTTTACATTTAAAATATTCAGAGCATTCAAAAGCATACGTCTTCTCATAAATTGAGACTGAGACATTCCCGTACATCATCGACTCACTACGGTTCTACTTTTGGCTGGTCTGATTGGTAGTGTTTGGCTCCTCGCTACAAGAGAAATGTATACAGTATGTAAGCCTGGGCTCAAATTCTATCCAGAATCCTTCCACATGTAAATCCAGACCAGTGCCATAATTGGGCTGTCAGGAAGATGCTGTAACGTGCTGGGCGAGCTCAATCAATTACTGCAATACGCTTTCAGAAAAGGATTCCGGATAATATTTTCACCCAGGTTACACTTTTTTTTTTTTTTGTCAGCAGCAATGGCTGAGCTAGGATGTCCAAGAGGTCTTTTCTGCTGCTAACTGATCACCTAGATGTCTGCATTTATGGAAGACTGCTTGTTCATTTGCTGCTGCAGTGAAGCTTTGTGTCATCTCACACAGCTGACGTTGACATCTGAGAGGAAAGATGAGTTTGTGAGTGGACAACTGCAACAGAAGTCACACACGTCACAGAAATATACACAAGCTGATATAATGTATACGCTTTCATCTAATCCTCACAGGGTATCGTGTGTTTATTTCAGACCACTTGTACTCTGTATTGGCATACTGTTGGTGTTAAAGCTGGATCATGCATGCGGTATGTTGCTAATGCTTGTATATGATTCATTTCGTAACTGCAGTTGAAGATGTGGGTGAATTTAAACACGGTTAATGTTTGGGCAATGTGACGCTAAAGAGGTGGAGACGATTTTATGTTCCAATAAATATCACTGTATTTGCTATTACACTGTTTTAATGGACATAAAATGTGAAGAATAATTTCTCCTTTCTATTTAAGTTCTTTGACAGACATTTTTGTGCTATTCCTTCCAGACTACAGACCAGCAACCTTGCAGCCAAACCAGAAGTTTTAGCCACCAAGCACTATGTCCAAACTAACCCGGCTAATTTTCTGAAAAATCTCCATTCCAACGTAAAAAGCCTGAACAGTAAGAAAACCGCTAAGTCTCTGCCTCTTTGTCACATTTTGGTCATCAAAACAACAAAGCTGTGTATCAGCGTGAGGCAGATACAGTGTATTGTTCTAATTCACATTATTTTCTGTTTCTGAATGAGCGTAAAAAGTTATTTGGTTCCTCAGGTACGGTGCCACTTAAGGGTCATACATAGAAAAAAAAAGTGCATGAAAATGTGTGCAGTGATCAATAAACTCCACAAACACAATTTAAATTGAATGCGTATGCAAATGCATGGAATTTGGAATAAAACTGGGGAATTTAGTCATTTAGTTGTCATACCAGCCCAATGAAAGCACTCAATAGCCTGAAAACAATCCAGTCACAGCATGTTAGCCATTATACAATTCCTCTTTGACTAATAGTATTAGTAGTATTGTATAGTATTGTATTTCTCTGCCACAGACTTTTAATCTATGCTTTCATTCAGTGGGTATATAATAACTTTATCACTATATGACCCTCTACCCTATTTATTCTGTAGGTCAAGGTCTCAGGTATCAGAAGTCTTATTGTTCCCATGATGGAGCACTCAAAGCATCTGTTTTTTTTCCCCTTACAGATTAATCAGTTTGTTCAGTTTGTCAGCCACTTTCCATATGAAAGTGTCCAATTAACAAACAGTAAGTCCTGCTGAGACATGGATCAAATGAAGTTCATGATTATAAAGCTGACTTACAAAATCAGCACAAATACATCTTAATGACAACACCCATATTGATTAATCACCTATGCTTACATTAAAAATGAGTGATCACACACACCACAAACACACACCCGCCTGGTCTTACATCCTCGTCTCCTGAAAGCTGTTTATCCATGGACAGTAAAACACACCGCTGGTGTCAGATGTGTCCACTCACACCATTTCTGAAAAGCTCAGCCTTCAGGTGAGGAAAAACACCATCTTACACAATGTCTACACAGCCTGCATAGCAAAAGCAGCACTTCAGCAGAGCAGCAGCTTCGGTGCTCTGTCTGCATCAACACAGGATGCATTCAGGCACAGTGATAAGTGTAGGTCACTGGCGATTCAGCAGAGATCAGAGCCCAATGCACAATCAATGTTACATTCGCAAAACAGACTAGACATGAAGTACAAAAACAAGCTTCGGGAAGCAGTTATGAGCCTATTGTGGAAGGGAAATGTGAGTCATTAGACAACCTGTGTACAGAACTGAATTTATTAAATAAAGAGCAAATCTGTTGCATCAGACACACATAAAACAGATGACAGGAAAAGTGACTGAAACGCCTCCTGTGAGGACACTGGTTAGTGTGAGCAGAGGGGAAAAATATGGAGAACGCGGTGTGGACATACTCTGAAGTTTAAAGTGATAAGAAAACTGCAATGTCCGTGAATACTCTTAGATAGAATTAGAACTAGAGTCGCTTAGATAACCAACTGAGCCTGAACATTACCTCCACTCCTTTTTTCTCAGCACACTGCTAACAAGGTTCTATCATCATTCCATCATTTGTTAGGAACCTCGCATGGTAACAGTCACCAACTATAGGTTAAATAATTCATAAAGATTTCACACTGTCATATTCAGCAAAGGCCAGTGGATTTGCAGTCTCTTGTGAAATATATATTCACACACTTCCCAACCCTATTCACTGACAAAAGTCTTCAGGATTTCTTTCTAGGAGGAGAGAGAAAGAGCAAAAAAGTGAATTCTATGGAAGTAATTATCACAGCAGTCCTCAGATGAGAATTGAGACTACTCAATAGGTTGTGAAGAAATGCAATCTAAATGAAGGGCAAAGAGTGGAAGGACGCATTAAAAGGTAGCTACTGGTGTTAACAAGATTATTGATTTGGAAATATATTCATTTATATTGTTGGTGGCTATGGGGAGAACTGCAGATATATTATATAACCTAATGAAGGAATAAATTCTAGAATTGCCTGGGAGGACACACTTGAAGGCTGGGACCGTGCAGGCACAATAATGATGACACAAATATATAAAGAGGAAGACTGGTGGTGTTAAAGGAGGGTGCTCAGGAGGAGAGGATAGGGAAGTGTAAAAGAAGGAAGGAGAGAGAAGGTGAGAAAGAG